>OX377201.1:14012008-14206381 GCA_947396885.1 Heligmosomoides polygyrus polygyrus
TATCCATCCAAGAAACAAAGAGCTTGGACCTTGGCCTTTGGTGTTTTGAGCAGCAGAACTCGTTTGAATTTTTAAAAGTGGATAAGGCATCCAACCCGAGACTGTAGTGTGCTTCCTTGTGGACTGTGATAGTCATAGACAAAAGAAATCCATAACAATAACCACGAATACAAAAGATCTCGGCCGAAAAGGTCCAAATTTTTTTCTACAGAACATATGATTCTCATTGAGTCAGAAAACACTGGTTCTCTTATTATTTAGGCATCAAAAGCTTAGAAATCACAAGATCAACAGTGGATGAAGTGAACACTGATACACTAATGAATTAGACCCATGAATGATTGCTGAATTTAATTGCTTTTTAATTAACAGTGTAGCGCTGTGGTGCTAATAGAGCTCAGTCATTCTTCTGGGAGCGGCTCCTAATTGAGAGTCGCATTGACTTCACGGCATGGCAATAGATAAAGGATCAAGGACGGCGTTACTCAATACCTTTTGGGATACGCCACGCATTCTATCTCTACGGAATGTCGTGGAGGCGACTTGAATGTGTATTTGGCCATGCAATGACTTGCGGTGGCCAGCCGATGTACAAGTCAGTGCTTTATCCTTCCCAGACAAGTCTGCTACCAATTCACCGACCCTAGAGGGATGGAAGGCTTGGTTGGCCTGGGCGGGAAATGCGAACAAGGAACTTGGTATCGAGTGCAGGGGACAGTCGGCGCCTCCTCTGACTGCGCTACACGCGCATGGCAATAGATACTTCCTCATATTTCTTTGTCAAGATTTATGCACTAAATTCATTTGAACGCCCGGGAGCACCCGTCAGACCCGTCGTTGAACCCGCGTCCAACAGACATATCAGGACGCGAGTACATAGCGCAGTCGAAGGAGGTGCAGGCTGTCGCTTGCAGCCGATGCCAGGTTTCTTGACTTCCCGCCCAAGCATCTTTCCATCTATTCGGGATCTACGAATTGGTACCAGACCTGTCTGGAAAGGATAAAGAGCTCACCTGTTCGCCAGCTGGCAACCGCGAGCCGTTGTACAGGCCAAACACGCATTGAAATTGCCTCCACGAGGTGCCTTAGAAGTAGAATGCGTGGCGGATCCCAAAAAGGATTGAATAACGCCGTCCTTTTCCCTTTTGTCCTTTATCCCAATTTCGAAACAAATGCATTGGTTATACATGACTATTCGTCTAATGTAGTGTTGAACACGTCCTAATTGACGTCTGGAGTGGTACGTTTTTTGACAGTCTAATCCTTCTCTAATCTCTTTAATTTTTTAAACACTACTAAAAGGTAGTACTTTTTCATGCTATCTGAACGAATTTAGACAGATTTTCTTTGTTCAAACGAACGGCGAATATATATCCAACGAGTTGATGAATCCGGAAACGGCTCGTGTCTCCGGCGAACATGGAGTGTCTTCTAGAAAAAGTGCAGCTGATGAGCCTAAGAACAGACTTCGCCCATGTAGAGTCAAAGGATAAACTACCGGATGCATTAGACTCTGTTCAGAAAAAATATAAACAAAATCAGAGCGAAGCCCGGTTGCAAGTAATAAATCGCCAAAGATTCCCCTTTTAACCCTAAACACGGCATTCGAGAAGCGGTGACGAGCCAATGTCACGCCATGCGTCGCCGTCCGTAAACATGTCTCTGGCTAATTACTGTTTCAGTTTATGGGTGAATTCCTCATGAAGGGCCATAAAACGCTTGCAGCAAAGAATCATCGAGCACTAGGAAGCTGATGACATGATGCTTTTTTGTTTTCTGTCTGTTGTCTGCCCGTCTTGGGTTAAAAAAATCAAGTTTTTTTTTATCTTTTCGTGAAGTCGCAGTTAAATTCTAATAGTTTCCGACTGAGCTCATTTCACTCAGCCTGTCTCTATGTCGGCACATAGGAAAGGGGTATAAGGAGAAGGAAGGATAAGAATCACTACCATAACCCAGTCCCGCCTGGGGTTAGAGTCTTCATAGCGACAAAACATCGTTGTAACAACTGTGATGATCGCTTTGAGGTTGCTACTTTATTCTCCCCCTTCATCCTGTCCTATGTGCACATGATAACTCATTCGGGCGAGACGTCATCTTTCGCTTGCACCACAGAAAAAAGTTAATAGTTCGGGTCTCACCTAGGTCGACCAAGCCTTCCATCCCTCAGATGTCTAAAAATTGGCACCAGATGAAGAGGAAGGATGAAGCACAGACACGTGCTTCGGCTGGTCATCGCAAACCCATTGTATAATCCTATAAGCCAAATACGCATTCAAATTCCTTCCATAGTATCCCGTTCAAGTGGACGGTGTGGCGCATCATAGGAAGGAATTGGTTAACTTCCATTTTCCTTTATGCTTACTCCTATCTTATCATATTCTGTCCTTCACATCTTTTTCTTCTTTGATGAGAAAAAGAAAAAACTTTGAGAACTTTTGTGTGCTAAGCTCTCCGTATTCGGTGTTTGAAGGTGAAGCCCTCAAGCAAATGATATTATAGACTTATTTTTTTATAAAATAATTTCTTATTTCTTATTTGACATTATGGATCTTTGTATGACACTCTAGTGGTTCATAAGAAAGAAATGAAAGGAACGGTTAGGAGGATTTGTTTGCCTAAGCCTTAGTCACAAAGCGGTTTTCAAGGTCTGAGTTACCATACAATACCGGCCTTATCTTTTGGTCTTTGGGCGGAAAAAGCGAAAAAAACCGCCTTTTCCGCCGCTTTTCTGTAGCGCTCTTCAAATTGAGCGCATTGCAAATTGAATGACATATTCGCGATCAGCACCGAGCTCTCTTCCCGATGAGCTGAAAATCGCATAGCGAGCGTCTGAAATGTAGTTCAGTGACCTAATTTCTGCCCGGCGCGGCTGACTCCTGTGCTCGCGGGAGATAATTACACCCACAGCTCCCAAGTGGCTAATGAAGGAAGAGATTCGGCCCTTTAAAGCCTGGTTTCTGCATTATATACATAGTCACACATAGTTCTCTGAATTTCCTAGTATTTCGCGATCACAATGATCTACTTCCTTAAAGGATCCGACAATTTAAGTGTTGTTATTTTCAGAAAATGCATCCGCTTTGGAGGACTCTAATTTCGTCACATCAAGATTGTATTTGCTTATACTCGTTTGTCACGTTGGAGGCGAGAGTGAAAATCAAGCTGCGAAGTTGGAACCTTCAAGGTCGAAATCGTTAGCGATTGTACGCTGCCAAAGTTGCCCATATGACACTTCTTCGTAGTTATCCGTACACTTTTCGTATCATTAAAGTGGGCACAAAATCGTTTCCTTGAAGACAGGAACGTAGATATCTGGAGGCCTATGAAAACACCTTATAGTCTTCTACAGGTGGGATTTCGACTGGCCAGGAGGACATTTTGATCACCCAGTTACAGAGCAAACTCACCTCAGATGCTAACTAAGTGTCATTTTAAAAAATGTCCAAAAACTGAAAAATTGTCTACGAGGCCATTCCCTAGATAATTCTGACTCGAAGGATAGTTCGATTTCAAATTTACGTTCATTTGTACCGGTTTTTCACGAGTCAAATGTACCATAGCCCTGGTCGGGACCCAGATTAGTTCCGGAGCCAGTCCACTCTCCTGCCTCTGTGACCCCTCGCGCCATCTGAGAGCGCCGTAAATCGCCTAACTACAGTTTTCACACTTCCGGTGCCGCGGCGCCATATTGATCCTTCCAAACGAGGGTGGAGTAGAATAGTACACCAAACAAGGTTTGGACAACTACGACCTCCCCTTATACTTATACGCTTGTGTTTTTCATTTCGCATTTACGCTTTAACAATGTTTAGATGCGTGGCGCATCTCAAAAGGCTTGGAAAAACGCCGTCCGCATTTTTCCGAATCGAGGGTTACTGTTTCGATTTCCAGGCCAAAAAAGCCTCAAATCCCTACGGGGCAGGTGAGTTGGCGCCAGAGTTATCTGGGAGGGATATAACACTGACTTTCGATTGACTGGCCACCGTAAGTGAGTGTATAGGCCAAATACGCATTCAAACTGCTTTTCAGGCCACCCGTAGAAGTGTAATAGGACGCATGACGCATCCGAAAAAGGTAACGACTAAAGCCTTTCTTTATCTGTTGAAAAAATCGAAAGATGAAAAAATCAGATCACTCAACATTTCAAAAATCGTGGTTAGACTTTCTGATTTTTTTCAGTCACTGAAAAACGTGCATTAAGAAAGATGTTCCAGCTCCAAATCAAGAAAGGATTGTGCAAAATTAAATTTGCAGAGCAGAATATTATTTTAGTATCAGGGAACGGCCAAAACTACATAAACGCGGAGCATTCTCAGCAAAGCAGAAGCGACACAATGATGCGGAAGGAAGCGATGTTGTTCTGATGGTGTGGGCGTTATTCTCAGGCGTTGAGCTAGACGGAATATAGTCCTCGTAATTGAAAACGCAGTCAACCGAACACAACGGCGTAAAAAAAATCTGCTGGTTAGAAAGGAAAATGGGAAAGGAGAAGATGAAGAAGGTGAAGAGGAGGAAGAAGAAGAAGAAGAAGAAGAAGAAGAAGAAGAAGAAGAAGAAGAAGAAGAAGAAGAAGAAGAAGAATGCCTGTGCACTAATTTATTAATTTGTTTATTCTCGACATAGATAACCACGCAAGAGAAAAAACAAAACAAATGTTTTTTGATCAAGTTAAAGTAGTTGTAAACAGACAAAACAAAACAAGCAACAAAAATAAAGCTATTGATGAAAAAAACCAAACTGCATCCTGAAAATATCGGTCAAAAATTTTTTATATTGCCTTATACAGCTTGCTAACGATAAGATGTGTTTCTTTGATAATTTCGAAAACTCAGAGACAGCACGACAAGTGAAAAACTGAGATCTTATAGATCTTATTCAGTTGTTGATGATCTTACGATTTATTGAGTCAATATTGAATGGCGTCGATATGACGCAATAAAAATACCCTACCGATAGCCCTCAGAAATGACCTTCGATGTGGAATTTGCTACATTCTGAAGACAAATGCAGGATGCTAAACCTTAGTACTAAAGGTCATTATCAACATCAGTACGCTAGGAATAATAATTTTCCAATCTGTGCTGATGAGGTATATGAAAGGCTTAGAGTTTTTAGTCACTTATTGCCCGTAAAGCACTAAGGAAGTTTTAGTTTTTATTTATTTTTTTATTTGTGAGTTTTAATTTCATTTTATTTTCCTTTTAAAGGATCTATTTCCTTACTAAGAAGTCCCGGAGAGACCCTTGATCTTTTATACACTAGGTATTGTTCTTATAATCGTCTAAGGGAAGGAAAGAAACCATTGTAAGCTTCCTTCACAGTTTTCTTCATGTCTTCACGTTTTATATCACAGTGTAGTATTACTTTTGCTTACGATTAAAGTTAATGCTAGGTTAGGTAATGCTTAGGTCACTATCCTCTAAAGGTATCACCTGTATCACCTGTCGTCCCATTGATCATCGACTTCCTCGAGCGGGCGCCAGCAGCGTCTCCATTCGTTCCTGTCGCGTGCCATAGTGGTCCAATGGATCCTCCTCGCTCGAGAGACACGAAGAGCGTCTTATCGGTCGTTCAGGGCTTTCACGAAGAAGTCCGACCAACGCGTTGGTGGGCGTCCTGGTGTTCTCTTGACATCCGTCGGAATCCAGTCGGTGACGGCTCTCGTCCAGCGGGTGTCTGCGAAGCGCATTACGTGGCCGGTCCACCTAATTTTCGAGAACTTGGCCCACGCGACAGCGTCTCTGATCTTCGAATGTCGGCGAAGCTCGGAACTCCGGAGGCCTTCTTTCACTTGCGTGAGTCGTGTCACTCCGAGCATCGTCCTCTCGATACCACGCTGCGCGACGCTGATCGCCTGTTCATCCTGCTTTCGTGTGGCCCAGATCTCTGTGGCTTATGTTAGGACAGGAAGAACAGTGGAGTCGAATAGGTGGGCACGGAGTCGGACGTTCTTCGTCTTCTTCGCGACTTCTTCGACGCTCTTGAAAGCTCCCCAAGCCGCTCGTTTCCTCTTGCTCAGCTCTGGCGCTAGGTCGTTGGCCATATTGACTTCGTGACCCAGATACACGTAGCTGGAGCATTCGGAGATGTTCGTTCCGTTGGGGCATCAGAAACTTGTCCGTTCCTCATGAACATCGTCTTCGTAAGATTTAGCTGCAGTCCAACGTTCCCACAAACACGATCGAAGTAGGACAGCGCTCGCTCCGTCTGACTACCTCTAAAGGTAGTAAACTTTTTTTTCAAAAACAAAAAGTTTTTGAAAGGTTAGGTATACAAGATGTAGATTATAAGGTTTTTGGGTATTATCCTGCCTGAGGATGGGACACCGCTAGAAAAGCGAAACAAACAGCACGGTGACCTCTTACGGCTAGGAAATTGAGAGGTATGCACTTTTTCTGAGCTAGTTTAGTTAACAGCCTTAGAATAATCTGTCTTTAATTTTACAAAAAAACAAATTATAGATGATAAGAACGATGTGTTAAGTTCTCCACTGGGATAGTGCCTTTTTAGGTTATTTCGTTCTTTATATTTTCGTTTGTTCGTTTTACGTCGTACAAATTGAAAGATGATGGATAAAGGGTAAAGGTCAGCGTTACTCAATACCGTAGGGAGATGCGCCACGCATTCGACTTCTATGAGATTATAAGGTTTAAAGTGGAGGTGACAGAAGACATACTCGGCAACAATGACATGCGGTGGAACAATTCAGTGTTTTGTCCTACCCAGGCAAGTCTGGTACCAATTTACTGTCCCGAAAGCGATGGATGGAAGGCATAGTAGGCCGGTACGGGAAATGCGAGCCAAGAACCATGAATCGGAGAGCATACGACACCTCCAACTCCGCTACCACGCATCTAACCATCTCATTCTACGTAATAAAGAGGACGGCATGGATCAATCCCTTTCGGGATGTGCCACGCATTCAACTTCTCGTGGGTGTTGTGGAGGCGATTTGAGTGTGCGCCTGTGCAACGACTGTGGTGACCAGCTGATGAATAAGTCAGCGCTATACCCTTTCCAGACAAGCCACGTACCAATTCACTGACCCCGTAGGGATGGAAGGCTTGATTGGCCTGGGCCGGAAATCCGAACCAGGAACCCGGTATCAAATGCACGCGACAGCGGCGTTTTTTTTTTTTGGACTGCGCTACCACGCTATAATTGCTGATGGTAAGTATCTAAGCACGACTAGGAAGGAATGGCCCAGTTATTGAGAATATTGGACAGAAATCCAATACGCGAAGCAGATGTAGAAGAAGCGCTAGAAGATTTACACGATGCTACGACCAAAAGCCGCATCAATAATTCATGAAGGAAATTAAAGACGACGACAGCATGGATGTGGATGCCCGGATGGATGGTTGGTCTGGGCAGGAAATCAGAACCAGGATTCTGGTATCGGGTTCACGCTACCTCCGGCACCTCATCCGACTGCGCTCCACGTGCCCTTATTCTTCAGATTACTTCCCACTGATTGTCCAAGTTTGTTTGCTGCTCTTGGTTGGTGTTGTACACCAAACAAATATGGTCGTGTAATAAATAGTGAACATAACACGAAAAATAACAAGAACAATAGGATTTTTGGTCTTTTTGGATCGGCCTGGTTCCAGAAAGTTGTTATGAATCGCGCCAGCCGCCGACCACCGCACTGTCACCGTCGCCTTCTCCTGGAAGGATTCAGGAGAAAACGAAAAGTGTACGGATAACTACGAAGAAGTGTCATATGGGCAACTTTGGCAGCGTACAATCGCTAACGATTCCAACCTTGAAGGTTCCAACTTCGCAGCTTGATTTTCACTCTCGCCTCCAACGTGACAAACGAGTATAAGCACATACAATCTTGATATGACGAAATTAGAGTCCTCCAAAGCGGAGGCATTTTCTGAAAATAACAACACTTAAATTGTCGGATCCTTTAAGGAAGTAGATCATTATGATCGTGAAATACTAGGGAATCCAGAGAACTATGTGTGACTATGTATATAATGCAGAAACTAGGCTTTAAAGGGCCGAATCTCTTCCTTCATTAGCCACTTGGGAGCTGTGGGTGTAATTATCTCCCGCGAGCACAGGGGTCAGCCGCGTCGGGCAGAAATTAGGTCACTGAACTACATTTCAGACGCTCGCTATGCGATTTTCAGCTCATCGGGAACAGAGCTCGGTGCTGATCACGAATATGTCATTCAATTTGCAATGCGCTTTATTTGAAGAGCGCTACATAAAAGCGGCGGAAAAGGCGGTTTTTTTCGCTTTTTCCGCCCAAAGACCAAAAGATAAGGCCGGTATTGTAGATAGATGGAAGGCTTTGTTGGCCGAACCAGGAACCTGCTAGTTTCGGATGCACCTCTCCAGATTGCGCCTCACGCCCCACTTAAGTATATGTAGATAGTAGTTCAAACTTGTGACTCTATACTGCAATGAAATCCAATGAAAAAGGGTAAATGAACTCGCCGACTTTGAAAGAATAGGTTTGGATGTATTTTAGGAATAATTGGTTGGAAAAAATCCAAACGTGGTAGAATGCTACAAAATAGAAGGCAAAGCTTCTTGTAAAACTAGTTCAATTATCGTAATAAAAAAGTAAACATAGCTGCGAGGAGGTCTATCTACCACGCATGTCCGTCATGAAGGGATCGAGTAACTCCTATGGCTCATATGACAGAGAGGCTGGTCATGGAATATTTTGGACGAGATGAGGCGCCGCCTCTGGGACAATCGAGCTTTCATCCCATTTCAACGATTTCTATCTGGACAAAGGAATTAAAGACGCAATCCTAGTTTTAGAGAGCCACACACCATTGGGCCAATTGCTTCGAATCCTCCGAAGTTGCCTGAGCTATTAGATTATGTAGCAGCCCAGCCAGCAGGCTACCGAGCAGATTCAGGGTTTGGATGGTGGGAAAACTTCACATTGCCTCATCTATCTAGGACTGCAACGAGTTGAGTGGCCAACACGACGAAAAGAATGAGCATACCAAAAGACCCAAATTCAGAAGAAGGGTTCAGGTTAAAGGATAAAGAACAAAGGACTGCATTACGCAACCCCTTCTGGGATGCGCCACGCATTCTACTCCTATGTGTGGGATGTCGTGGAGGAGAGATGAATGCGTATTTGGCCATACAATGACTTGCGCTGGCCAGCCGATGAACAAGTCAGCGCTTTGTCCTCTACAGACAAGTCTGTTACCGATTCACCGATCCTGGAGGGATGGAAGACTTGGTTTGCCTGGGCGTGAAATCCGAATCGGGAACTTGGCATCGAGTGCACGCGAGGCTGCACCTCCTCCGACTGCGCTACACGCGCCCGAGCTCAGATTAGTCTATAACAAATTCATCTTCCTTCTCCGCAATGGCCAATGTTGCGAAAGTGGGCAGCATTTATAAGTAGGAACATGTCTGCTAAATATAACTAATCAGGGAGGCACAGAAACACGCGCTGGCTAATCATGACACACGTCCGGTCCTACATGATCGGCATGCCCATTCGATGCGGCCTGATAAGCTGGCGCGTACCTACCTGCCAGTGCTGCTCACATTCGCGACTAGGTTTTTCCTACATAAGTGCCCTTTTATAGCTGGGCACTTCAGCCTCCACTTGCCCAGAGGTAAAGTAAATCATTTCAGAGGTTCTATTTAGTTGGGATGCATCAACGTTCTAGGCTCCGTAATGGGCCACATATAGGAATTGGCAAGGAGACTCCCCAGCACACAGAAGCCGTTAGCGAAGTTTACCAACTGAGAAGCTGCAAAGCTGGGGATTTTCGGGTGACTGCCTTTGCATGCATAACGAATGTGCGATCCATTTTGAGGGTGGAGAAGCTGTGAAGGTTTGTGGTCAGAGTTGTTGGCTCCACAAGTGGGAGAGGATGACCAAAGATCTAAGCGTAGATGACCTTCGAGTGTCCGAAGCACTGTCGTGTGGACTAGATCGCCGAGACTCAAGTGGGCACACAGCGCGCTTTTGTGAAGGTTGGTCGGCAGGAGCTGTGAACTATTGGACACCGAGAAGTATCGAAGGGTTAGCAATCCCTTCTACGAGACAAACGCAATCAAATTTTGTCCACAATGTCGGGTAGAAGTCGAGTGCATAGCGCATCCCTCAAAGGGGTCCCACTGTATGTTTCGTCTGCCTAGTGATTTGTATCAATGTATCCTGCTTCTGAGGCAGTTTTGCTACCAAGTACCCGAACAGTCCAGTGGCAAAATTGTTCTGTGGCCTGTACAGGAATCGAAACCGAGGTTATCAATTGTGCATAATCCAGCCTTGAGCCACACGTGTTCGAATTGGGCACATTTTCTAAACAATCGTGATATTTCTCAATTCAACGTGAATATATTCGAAATCGAAAAGAGCCACAGAGTGGCTAAAATAATTTTTTACTCAATGAAAACTTGGTATAGCTTTCTTTGAAATTTGTTTAGCTACCTCAGCTACCCGAATGAATGCAATAATCTTCGAACATTTCTATTTTCTAAAAGAAAATAATAAACTAAATTTTGTTTTAAACTGCAACGAGGCAGCAGTCATTAAGTACATCCAGACCAGATCACGTCATACATTCGAAAACTCGTCGCGATTTTCATTTGATTGTTAAGGATGAATTCTGTTTACATGAGGTATCAAAATGAGGACATGTGTGTTCTTTACAACTGTACTTGATGTACCGTCTACAAGTGTGAACCCTATTTGCAATCAAGATTTTTGCAATGAATTTGCTACCAATCGAACAAAAATCGCGACGACTCGAGCGAGAAAATGGCGCAATCTTTCCTTATGGCACTAAAAATAAAGGCTCCTCTAGCTTTTCAGCTAGTTTTAATCTATCACTTTTTTAAAAATAAGAATTTTATCAAATTTCAAACCGTGTGTTCACTTATTGGGTAGGTGAATTCTATTCTCGAAAAAACACAAACTAAAAATATTCAAACCGTCCTGAAGAGTCTCTGTGTAATGTCGAATTGGCTCGTTTTGATTTGGAAGATGCTTTCAGAAGCGTTAGGCTTGTTTAGGAGAGTGTTAATTTTGACGTCAAAGTGGTAAATACGGCGGAATCTCCCGGTTCATCCTCTTGTATTCGGCGAGGCATCCTCTTTCTCTACTCCTGTGGCCACTCTTGGGAAATAGACCCTTGAAAGCAGAGGTGAGTGAGTAAGTAAAATCCTGATGAAAGGAATTCAGTGACAGGTTCAAATACCCATGTTTGAGACTAGCACACAATGGGTAGACCACCAAAGAAAGCTGCTGGAGCTTCATCGCTCAAGAAAGCGAAATCGACGAAGGTGAAGGCAGAGAAGAGAAAGAAGGAGCTGAACGCGCCGAAACGAGCCCAGTGCGCCTACATGCTCTGAACGAGAACGAGATGCGGCCCAAGCTCACCAAGCCGGGAATAAGCGTCGTCGACTTCTTCAGCCGGTGTTCATTGGGCGATAGTGAAGGACAAGTCGAGGTGGGAGATGATGGCCGCTGAGGAAAAGAAAGGATACGAGAAGATGACCGGCGGCTCGTCCAGATCGCCGAAGAAAGCCGGCAAAGCCAACGCGAAGTAGAGCGCTTCGTGCGGCAGTATTCATGTGCATGTATTCTCCCCTTACTTTACCTCGTCCTTCTCACCTTGAAGGGTTCCGAACAGCCAGAGGCGTCGTGTGACCATGATTTCGTTTGATTTCGTAATGATCTCTGATCATAATAATGGAACGAGCAATAAAGGAAGCTGATTTAGAAATGAGGATCTTAGGACCTTCCCTTATACTTTGGGCAAACAACAACCAGGCGGAGCATCCGATAAGCAGCTTCATATAGGAGATCTCCGTCATGGCTATGAGAAGAGTCATTGGGATCCACCTGCTGCGTATCTACTAGACCTTGCACCCGATACTTACTTTGGTTTGATACTTTGATGGTCCTTTTGACGCCTGGAGGTCTTCTCAGAGGGGACCGCAACTCTTCCAGACCGCTCGATCTCTGGCAGGGAGGCAGACTCCGCTCTCTGAAAGATTTTGAGAATGAGTCTGCCCATCCGTTGGCGGTGGCATCATCCTTCTGATGGCATGAGCAGGAGGTGCTTCCTCAGCTGGTGGCATTAGGCATTTCGGGACAGTGCTGGAAGAACGAAACGGAACTGGGTAGAATTCTTGAACGATGGCTTCCATCGCTCTTCGAAACGTCTGCGTTGTTCCATCCCTATTCATAAGAGCTGGAATTATTGCCTTCTGGCCGGAGAGACCTCGTTTGCAGCGCTTTATGCTTGAACCTTTCCCAACGGCTTCTAACAGTTTCAGTCTTCTGTGGGCTTGTATGGACTCCTTCACTGCAATTCGGCAGGTCTTCGAGATGGTGACTTTTTCCAGATGGAAGGCATTAGGATTTAGTTTGACAGCTTTTATTTGCTCGAAGAGATCCGACACTGATACGGATAATTCGAAATTTGTTATTTTTTCAAACCCTTTTGTAAAAAAGTATGTGATTATTAACATTTTTGAGAAGCTCCGGATTTTGAATGAATCAGATAAAAGTAGCCTTAACAGGAAAGATTTTCAGGTGATCCAAATAACTGTTTTATTTTTGGATTTCACATCGGATACCTGAATCGAATAGGATATCAGTTTTCTATCAAAAATCAGTTATCTGAATTTTCTGAAAATTCATTTGCTGTGAAAAGCCCCTATCCGAATCGCCCAGGATCCAAGCTTTTCAAATATGTCATTATTGGCACAACCCTTTAACCAGGGTTTGGAAAAAATGACGAAACCGAATTATCCGAATCGGCGTCGAATTCGATGTCTGGTACCTACCTAGCAGATTATTCACGAGATAAAGATGAGGATAAAGGACGGCATAAATCAACCCGTTTTAGGATGCGCCACGCATTTTACTTCCACGGGACGTCGTGGAGGCGACTTGAATGCGTATTTGGCCATACAATGACTTGCGGTGGCCAGCTGATGAACAAGTCAGCGCTTTATCGTTCCCAGACAAGTCTGGTACCAATTCACCGACCCCGGAGGGATGGAAGGCTTGGTTGGGCTGGGCGGGAAATCCGAACCAGGAACCTGGTATTGGGCGCACGCGACAGCCGCCCCTTCATCCGACTGCGCTCCACGGGCCCTCAAAATACTGGAGACAGAAATCGCCCAAAAAACACCGCGAAAATAACAGCTTAGCTTGTCATCTTATGAGAAGCCCTTCCCCACCAGTGTTCGTATATAGTGCCGTATATGGTCAGGCTAATTTCTTCCCACGAGGATTGTCTTCGCAACGGACGACGACAGTATCCATTTCATGCGTTCGAAAGAGATTATTCTTTATTCTTCGTTCTATTATTCTCTGCACACTGAGCTGGCTAGGCCATAGCCTTCACTGTAGTGATGTCCAGGCCGTCCGAAAATAGCCGCAGAGCGTCCGAGATTAGAAGTGAAGTGAAAAGATGGAGCGATTTGTTGTTTTGCACCTAATAACACAACAAGGATCACACATCCCTCTCCCCCGGGATTGCAATTGCCGCGGGCAATTCACGCTGCTATTAGTCGAGGGAGTCTTTGCTCTCCTTAGAAAACACTTCCCACGAATACTACTAGGTGTACTACACATAAAAGGCCAGGGATTCATAGAAGATGGCGTCAGTCAATCTCTCTGCGGCTCTGCGGAATGGACCACGTCTTTTTTCAACGCTGTTTACTACGACACTTATTAGGATGTCCGAAAAGTTCTCAGTGTTTTTTGTTACTACTCTAAGTAAAAATGCAACTTGCACTGAGCATTAATGCTACTTTCTGTACAGAACTTTTCGCTCTATCTGACAAAATAAATTTTGTTTCAACGTTCTTTTATCTTTCTGTTCTCTCAGGGGGGGGGGCTTATTGAAGTATGTCGAAGGATCAATTCCGAACGATATTTTATTTTGACTTCAAATTGGGACAATCCGCAGCCGAGACAGTCTCGACAAATCAATCAAGAGTGGAGGCCTAATAATGTTGAGGAAATAGCCGGTGGTTGAGTATATTTCGGACCAGAAATTTCAGACTCGACGATGACCCCCGTACTGGTCGACCAAGAGCAATCCTGGACGAGATGAAGGAAGTGGTGGAAGCTGAACCATCCCAAACAGTTCGGGGGATCGCGGAAAAGCTAGATGTCAGTGAAACTCTGTTCTCTACTTTTACGCAACAAAACTGACCCGTTTTTGGATCGAGCCATCACTTGTGATAAAAAGTGGATTCTGTATGATAACAAGAAACGTTCCGGACAGTAGCTAGACGCCGACGAATCCTCGGGCATTTTCCAAAGGTGACCTCTACCAAAAATAGGTAATGGCCACTGTGAGGTGGTCGGCGGTCGGTGTGATCCAGTACAACCTTTTGGCAGTAGGCCAAACGACCACAGCAGAGTCCTACAGTGAGGAGATCGACGAAATGCACCGAAAATTGCCTCAACTTCAGCCAGCATTGGTCAGCAGAAGAGGTCCGATTCTTCTGCACGATAACGCCCACCCACACGTTTCACAAATCACCATTCGAAAACTGGACGAATTAAGGGTTGAGGTTCTGCCTCACCCGCCATATTCTCAGACATCTCTCCAACCGACTACCACCTTTTCAAAGACTTTCAGAACTTCCTGGCTGGTAAAAACTTAACCAACCAGGACCAAGCAAAACAGCTTTCGTGGATTTTGTCGAATTTCGACCACGTAATTTTTCGCTGATAGAATAACTGGTGGCCCGGCCCGTTGGCAAAAGTGTGCTGATTCGAGGGGTGCTTGTTTGGATCAAATCTGATAAAATTTGAGAAACTTATGATACATAGAAAAATAGGAAGACGAAGGGCGGAACGGAAACGCTTAAAAAAAGGCCGGAAATCGGAGGAAATGACACATATTCGCCATTTATCCCAAAGTGCATCTTACCAGGGAATGCCGTCAGCTTCCCATGGAACTTCGGGATGAGACCTATATCACGTGAAAGAGCTCGCGACGCTGATCACAGATATGTAGATCAAATTTGCTAAATGGATCTCCTAAGCGAGTTATGGCCGGCGGAAGCCGCGATGTCTTCCTTGTGTTAGGCGCACTCAATCAGCGTTGGGCGCAGTATTGCGCGGTAATCAGCGGTTCGGCTATTACACCGTCAGCAGCGGCGGCAGCGCAGTGGTAGGGTGCTCGCTTCACAGGATAGAGGTCATTGGATCGGTTCCCGTCGCTGACGGCTTTTTTGCATTTTGTAACTTATCTTCGACGAGGACCTATAATTCCATTTTTAGCACATTTTTGAGCGAACGGCTGATGGCGACTTGCATTTACGTCTATTTGAAGACGGAAACGTGTTTCAGGTAAAATGTTTTATTCATGACGTGAAACAAGTCAAAAATTCAAAGCAAAGCAAAAATAAAAAGTAAAAATGAAATCAAAAATCAACTTAATGAACATAATAAATAAAAAGTAAAGGCACTAGTTAAAAGTTCCGACTCCACCGACAAGACTTCGGTCGGAAAAATTTTTTTCGCTGAAACTTCGTCTAGGGGGTTATTTGGGGTGCTGATCACGAATCTGACATCGGTTTTTCACGATTCGGTCGGAGACCACCCATACCGTTAACAAGGGTGGTCCAGGCAGGGTCACCGATTTCGCTGAAACTTCGTCGAGGGGGGTTATTTGGGGTGCTGATCACGAATCTGACATCGGTTTTTCACGATTCGGTCGGAGACCACCCATACCGTTAACAAGGGTGGTCCAGGCAGGGTCACCGATTTCGCTGAAACTTCGTCTAGGGGGGTTATTTGGGGTGCTGATCACGAATCTGACATCCGTTTTTCACGATTCGGTCAGAGACCACCTATACCGTTACTACGACCATTCGACCGAATTGTGTCTGTGGAGTCGGAACTTTTAACTAGTGCCAAAGTAAAATAAAATCAAAAATCAACAAGTGTTCAAATCAACAGTTGGTTTCCAATGCTGATTGAGCGCGCCTAACACATGGAAGACATGGCGGCTTCCCCCGGCCATAACTCGCTTAGGAGATCCATTTAGCAAATTTGGTCTACATATCTGTGATCAGCGTCTCGAGCTCTTTCACGTGATATAGGTCTCATCCCGAAGTTCCATGGGAAGCTGACGGCATTCCCTGGTTAAACTGCGTCAGAGGCGGTTTCTATTGCATTTTTCTTGTTCAGAACTTTGCGAGCAGCAGAATCTTCCAGAATTTAATGCTCATCGTCATCATAACATAACATAACATAACGAAGCATCAACTCATAATATTGTTCTGATAACCTTTCAGCTATGGCTAGAGCAATAAGCGAAAGCAAATTCAGGGTCCTGTCTCACTATTTCAGCATGCAGTCTCTCCGCTGTTTCCATATCTAGTTCCTACGAACCACTTGAGGTTACTTACATGCCAGCATTTAAAAACTCATTCGGGTGAAGTCTAAAACTGGAACAGTCACCTAGATAATTTTCCGACCAGGAGAGATATTCCTCTCCACATTTTTGGGAACCAGTGACATCATGCACGACGTGGTGACTGCATATTCAACACTAGCCGTTCCATTGTAATCACCAAAACTAGTACTCAGAATTCATTCTGGGGTCTAAGATCATAACTGGATGACAGATTAGTCATGGTGTGTCCACACTTCCACAGGAATATTTAGTCTGTGCCAGCCTAGAACGCCTCCTACGCCCAAGGTGACACGGCTGCACAGTTCCTAGATGGTTCTCGAAGTAATAGTTTTGTTCAGAATTAAGTCACCCTAGCCAATCAAAATAACAGCTTCGTGATGCTTCATTAAAAAATGAATTGCATAACTTCATATTGATGAATATCACGCCTAATAAAATTAAAAATTGAAATTTGCACCCTTGGTCAGGAACACTGATGCAATCTTGGAGCAGACAAGCACAACCTTCACTGAAACCTTTGCTTCATGACGCCGCGCTCCATGCTTACAAAGTTTTTGTAGCTATTTGTAACTCATGGATTAAGAGTTTTATGATCATTCAAATATTGAGTGCATTTTCTAAGCATACAATGCATGCATAGACCTTGCTGGCACACTAATTTTGCCCTGTACTCAGACGTTGCCATTTTTGAGTACTTTCTTTTGGTAGTCTAACCAATCTTAAGAATATTAATACTATAGTTGTCAAACAAAATTTCTCTCACAATTATATGAAGGAAAACTCTTTTTACGTGATAAGCTGATTGTGTGCAACAGAAAACTAGTGTTGAACAGTGCCAATTTCCATCTCAGCCTTCCGCTTCAAAAACAGGCGGAACACGAAACGGAACGGAAGAGCTCAAAATGGACGGAAAAGGGAGATCGGAACACGGAAGCGAAAATTCCGCACATTCCTAGTACTGCTGAACAACAGTGGTGTAGTTGTATATCAATGTGCGTCCTATTTCTACTAAACGTGGTCAACAGAAAACAGCAAAAGTGGAGCTTATAAGGATGATGTCGAACAAATGCATGCAGTGAACAAACAATACGCAGAGTGCATTGTTAGTCACCATGTAGTGTCCGCCCTGTGTGCGATCCCTTTACGAAAACAACCGAGATAAAGAATGTCGAAGACGAAGAGGCCCTGAGAAAAGGGTTTCTTTCCGTTAATAAACAGAGTGCGAAGGAAGAAATAATATACAGATTCCCGGCGGTTTCAGAGCTCAAATGCCAATCCAGACGTCTGCAAGCGAACCTCCGGAAGCAATTTCTGAATTGCATTTTCGCTGCCATAACAGCGCGTATTGATGCGTGTAGATACCTAGTTAACCAACACAAACATGCGACTGCTCCTGGACTAAATAGTAGACGCGTTGGATTGGAATTGACTCTGCTTTGCTCCACGCCATTTGGTGGATATTCTAGAGAGAAGTTAAGAAAAACGGCCCAAAATACTGCTCGATTTTGACAGCGGTAGGAGGTGAAACGTCTGCGTTACGAAAGTTTATCCAGAGGAGCACAACGAAAGAAATATACAACAAAAGGAATAACAATGCGAGTTTCGAACAAAAGTACAAGCAATAGGAAGATCCTAGAAAGTGGTGGAAACGTTCGAGCAGCGAGTCTCGTGCGCCCCGCTCAGTTCGACGAGGTTTCCAGGACTGTGACACTCCAGCGGGCGGGACCTACTTGGCGCGTTTTATGAACGTAATCCGAAAACTTCGTTACCGTAATCCAGAAATCGTGAACTGTAAACAGTTAGCTTCATTCTAAACTCTTCTTAACTCTCCTAAACATAACATTTTTTATCTAGATACATATGGCTGGATACCACGAAGATAGTGGTTAAGATAAGGGCAGGCGTTGCTCAAAGTCTTTTGTGTCATACGCCGTGCAGTGTACTTTCACGAGATATCATAGGGTCGCTTAGATCTTGTTTAGTGTGCACGCGACGCGTGACGCGATGCATGTGGCCAAATTGACGGGGGTCGAGCGTTCTACCCCTCGTCCCCTGGCCCACCCACCCCCAACCACCTGGGCTTGCTCGAGACTGCTCCAGGGCTAAGCCCTAGTTTACACTTGCGCCGCCACGCGACGCCACTATGATCGTCATAGATATCGATTTCTCGCGCCGTCCAATCGATATTTATCCGGCCATCGTGCAGCGGCGCAAGTATAAACTAGGGCTTACAAGATAGTATAGACGCATACATTTGCCATGCTTCTGTTTAAAGGGCGGGGTAGAACGCCACTCCGCCCGAATTGACCGAGCGACGTGGTTGATCAATTAGGCCACTACACATTGCATCGCGCACACTAAACGATGGTTAAGGATAGGGCAGGGACACCGCCGGCGGCGAGCTCTGTGTCTCTGCCCTATGGTTAAGCATAGGGCTGCGGCGTTGCCGCAGAAGTGTGTGAGGGCCTTAAGCCACATGCGCACTCGGCAGCGGTGGCAGCGGCAGCCATGATTAAGCATAGAGACATCGATTCCCGCCAAATCGATGCTCCTATGCTTAACTATGGCTGCAGCTGCGCCGCTGTCGAGTGTGCATGCGGCTATACTCCGCCGCCTCAAAACACCAGATTTGACGGAATTTCGGGTTACGGTATTCAGCGAATCGAGCCGCTTGAGGAAAAGGCGCGGCGTGGCGCGATCAGCTGCGGCAGACTCGGTGTGGAGTGGGAGATTTCACGCCCTGTTGAACAATTTGCTATGCCCTTTTTGTTTTGGTTCCCTAACCTACATAACAAAAAGAGTGTAGCAAAATGATGGCACTATTGTACGTTCAGGACTCGAGAGGTTGAGGGGCGATTGAAAAAAAGCGACCAAACTTGTACGGGGAGGGGGTTAATTAGGGTGCTGGTTACGAATCTAGCATCCATTTTTGAAATTTCGGCCGATTACGGTAGGTTCGGGTGAATAGGGCTGTTGAGGTCATAAACATCGATTTCGCCCAGTCTTCGCCTATGGAGGGGGGAGGAGGATTTATTTGGAGTGCTGATCAAGAATCTTACATCCCTTTTTTCGTATTACGCTGAGGTTGGGGTTAAATCGGTGACCATGAGCCTAGTCGATGAGTACCTTCCAATAATTTTACTTTTGGACCCGCACATGTTATAAAATAAAGGGTCGTTTAGTGCCATTTGCATTGTAGACGATTGTAGGGGCTCAATACTACACTCACCAGTTTCAACCATAGGTTGAGCGGACGACTTCGACCCAAGCCTTAAGAGAGGATTCGTCGCTCCCCACAGGAAACCCACCACTAACATTAGCAAGATGCATTCCGCTGATCAGCCGAACGAATCCTTTCTATTTCTGTTACCAACGACTCATGGACCGTCTCCTTCGTCATCCATGGCTCATGGGCCGTAGTGAGCAGAAGCTCGTGGCCACGCGTCGCTGACACTCCTCTTTCCAACTGAAATCGCGCAGCGGCGCGTAAAATTCGAGGTGGAGTATAAAAAGCGTCAGCTGACTTGAGAAAATGATGACCTCCACATATGCATTGCGACATGCCTATGTAGACAACCAACAAATAAAAGAAGGACAAGTGAGTACATTATCGATTTGGGATGAGCCAAGCATTTTCGTTGTAAGGGCTACGTCGTAGAAGCAGTTGAGAGTGTGCATTTGGTCTATAAAAAGCCGATAAACAAGTTATTTAAAAAACAAGCCATATAGGTGAAACACGAACTTTAGACACTACAAAGTTTTCTAAATGCTGCACCTCGACAATATTTGAGAGAGGTTCTATCCCATTGATAAGAATTTTTAATGAGTTCCTAAGTAGGGCGCGTGTGGCGCAGTCGGAGGAGGCGCGACTGTCGCGTGCACCCGATACCAGGTTACTGGTTCGGATTTCCCGCCCAGGCCAACCAAGCCTTCCATCCCTCTGGGGTCGGTGAATTGGTACCAGACTCGTCTGGGAAGGATAGAACGCTGACTTGTTTATCGGCTGGCCACCGCAAGTCATTGTATGGCCAAATACGCATTCATGTCGCCTCCACGACATCCCGTACAAGTAGAATGCGCTGGCGCATCCCAGAAGGGATTGAGTAACGCCGTCCTTTATCCTTTTTATTTTATCCTAAGCTGCAGGCTACTGAACGCCAATTTCAGCTTGAATGACGGGGTGGGAAATGTGCCACACACTCTACTACATTTTGCAAAAATAATGTAAAACCGAACACAATCGCTCTGTGCAGGATATTTTTACTGACCGACTCATCAACAAGTATGGAGATTTGCTCCTTTGTAGATAGCGTCCTGAATTGGAGGCATAGAGTTATAGCCAAACACTTTTGAATACATTGCGAACACTTGGCTTCACGCCCAGCTGTTCGACTCTACCCTTCTCTAATGTGTGCCTTAAAGCCTAGGCCGAGGTAAAGCAGAATGCAAGGACGATCAGGGTTGCGCAACGGGGAATTAAGAGTACGATGCTCGGAGGACGTCGGCCTTCAAAGACAAAAGATGCTGTCGCATGAGCCAAGTCGTCGAAAATTAGGTAGGCCGGCTGCGTAACTGTTCCACCAACATTCGTTGAACGAGAGCCATGAAAGACTGGATCCCGAGGGATGTCAAAAGCACACCAAGACGCCCACCAAGGCATTGGTCGGACTTCTTCATGAAACAAACCATATGATGGAAGAGCCATTGGAGCACTCTGGCACACGACGCGGACGAATGGAGACGCTGCTAGCACCCGCTTGATTACCTCGATGATAAACGTGACGATGGACTATATAGGAAATTCGAAACGTTGAGCAGTGTGAGCTTTGACGTAATTTCCTTATCCAAACAGCTCTGCTGATTGTCCTGCCGTCATAATCGAGATGATTTTACAATAAAATACTTTATCATACCATTTTACCATACCGTTCAACCATTTTCGCGTCGAATTTGGCACTTTCAAAATCAAATTGGACACCATTCTATTAGGTTGGAAAAAAAGTCTTTTCATTTTTTTCAAAGATTTATTACTTCACAACTACAAAGTCAAATCAATTGAGATAAACTCTATTTTGTTCTACTACACTTCTCCAAAGACTGGGTGATTTTCCAATTCCTCTCGCTTAAAAGACTGCAGTTCTGGAGTCGAACTATTGATAAATCCAATTTTTAAGGTCTTCATCCGTTCCAAAATATTTATCTCCAATTTCTTGCTTGAGAGCACGGAAGAGATGGTAGTCGGTAGGGGCGAGATCAGGGCTATACGGTGGATGTGGCATTACCTCCCAGCCCATCCCCTTTATTGTTTCTCTTGTGAGTCTTGCAGCATGTCGCTTTGCGTTGTCATGCAGGATCATCACCTTCGACTTCTCAGGCCTCTTTTCTTGGAAAGCTGCGGCGACTTTGTGGAGTTGGCCACTGTATGTGGCAGCAGTAAGTGTCTCTCCACTTCTGAGAGTTTGCCGATAAATCACTCCTCTGATGTCCACCAAACACTCAAGAGAATCGTCCGTTCGTGAACATTGGGCTTGAGATCAGACTTAGGGCTCTCTCCCTTTTGTACCCATTGCCTTTTCTTCGGAAGTTGGTACACAGAACTCAGGACTCCTCGCTTGTCACAATCCGCGGAAGAAACGATTTTCTTCCTTATCTGGACAGAAGAGAAGCAGCGATGGAGAGCCGTCGACCTTTCTGAGTGTCTGACAGGGCATGTGGAATCCAAGCTCCAAATTTCCATGAAAGCCAAGATTCTTCAGATGGATCCCCACTATCCTATGAGACACTTCGAGCTTCTCTGCCAGCTGACGTGTCGTCTGCCAACTATCGGTACGAAGAAGATGGTGTAGTTCACTGTCGTCCAATCCAGTTGGCCTTCCTGACCATGCTTTGCCCTCAGTAAATAATTTCCCTTTAAAGACTTTCCGAACCACTCATAACAGGCGCGATGAGTAGTAGATCCCAAGCCATATATGTGGTTAATTTGGTCTGCTGCCTGACGTGCTGTGGATTCTTTAATGAATTCTTGAAGAATGCCGTGCTGAAAACGGCCATGAGGTAGATCTGGCATTGAGTTCGGAAGATTGGATGGATAACGAATTACAAGAAGAGTCTTAACCTGTGTCTGCGTGCGAACGGTAGACAAGTGTGATAGGATTACGAAATCAGCAATCAACGTTGGCTAGTGCGTTTACAAGGGGAAGGGTAAAAAAAATTTCGAAGTGTGAAGAGACTTTTTTTCCAACCTAATAAGTTAGCTTAAGACTTTTGAAAATTTCTTTGAAAACAAAGCGAACTCTTCCAAATCGAAATCAGCTTCTTCTACGTTAAACTAGAGACTCCAAAAAGGATAGAATGATTTTTGTTTAAAAAAATTTTAGTACAACGTTTTAACTTATCCTACTATATATAAAGGAGCAAGCGTGTGTGTGTGTGTGTGTGTGTGTGTGTGTGTGTGTGTGTGTGTGTGTGTGTGTGTGTGTGTGTGTGTGTGTGTGTGTGTGTGTGTGTGTGTGTGTGTGTGTGTGTGTGTGTGTGTGTGTGTGTGTGTGTGTGTGTGTGTGTGTGTGTGTGTGTGTGTGTGTGTGTGTGTGTGTGTGTGTGTGTGTGTGTGTGTGTGTGTGTGTGTGTGTGTGTGTGTGTGTGTGTGTGTGTGTGTGTGTGTGTGTGTGTGTGTGTGTGTGCGTGTTTCCGTCACACTTGAGTTGGGGCGCGGCAGCCGAACACGTCGGCAACCGTGCATGGCGAGCCGCAGACGTGCCGAACATGTCGGCAACCGTGCATGGCGAGCCGCAGACGTGCCGAACACGTCGGCAACCGTGCATGGCGAGCCGCAGACGTGCCGAACACGTCGGCAACCTTGCATGGCGAGCCGTAGACGTGCCGAACACGTCGGTAACCGTGCATGGCGAGCCGTAGACGTGCCGAACACGTCGGCAACCGTGCATGGCGAGCCGTAGACGTGCCGAACACGTCGGCAACCGTGCATGGCGAGCCGTAGACGTGCCGAACACGTCGGCAACCGTGCATGGCGAGCCGTAGACGTGCCGAACACGTCGGCAACCGTGCATGGCGAGCCGTAGACGTGCCGAACACGTCGGCAACCGTGCATGGCGAGCCGTAGACGTGCCGAACACGTCGGCAACCGTGCATGGCGAGCCGTAGACGTGCCGAACACGTCGGCAACCGTGCATGGCGAGCCGTAGACGTGCCGAACACGTCGGCAACCGTGCATGGCGAGCCGTAGACGTGCCGAACACGTCGGCAACCGTGCATGGCGAGCCGTAGACGTGCCGAACACGTCGGCAACCGTGCATGGCGAGCCGTAGACGTGCCGAACACGTCGGCAACCGTGCATGGCGAGCCGTAGACGTGCCGAACACGTCGGCAACCGTGCATGGCGAGCCGTAGACGTGCCGAACACGTCGGCAACCGTGCGTGGCGAGCCGCAGACGTGCCGAACACGTCGGCGGCGCGAAACTTCGGCCCTGGGGGTAGTCGAGGTCGCTGAACACGAATCTGAAGTCGACCAGTCGATATCGATCGATTTTATCGATTTTTTGAGGATGGCGCTCAAGTGGCGCGAAACTTCGGCCGTGGGGTAATCGAGATCGCTGAACACGAATCTGACGTCGGATCAATCGATCCATCTCGATTAACATAAAAGTCAGAAGGCCTAGGGAAGAATAGGAAACCCGTAGCGGCCATGGCGCCCTATTGTCGGGGTTTGGGGGCGAAGCCCCCAACCAGTCGTAGGCGGTCGCCAGGCCAACGTACGACTGGTCTACCCAATAAGTGAACACATTGCCTGATGTTTTATAAATATTTTCGGGGTGTTCAATTCCACGTGAAAATGGTATATATGCAGCATGCCGGAGTGCTTTAATTTTTCGGGAGCGTACCATGCATTCCATGTCTTCATATGTCGTGGATGATGTTTGCATTGTTATGAATAACATGCTGAGGAAAGGAGGCGATCTAGGGCACAGATAATGTAATCGAATTTTAAGTGTCAAAATGCGGATGGTAATCGAATTGGTATATCAACGGTCCTTACCTAACCAGGGAGGTGGTCTCTCAGGTGTATGTCTGAACTGCGAAAACGAATACCACTGTGAGAACCTCCACCCTGCAAATAGTAGGAAGGGATGTTCCACTTTTGCAAAGTCCTTAAACCCCAGGAGCTAGGGGGCCTTAAAGTTTACTATGGGATCACTTGCACACGTGCGAAACTTCCTTAATCAGCCGAAACTTTAAAAATGGATATCATATTCCTGATCAGCGCCCTAGGTAAATCCCTTAGGCAAAGTTTGGGTGAAAAGTTTTTCTACCCATTCTCGACCTCGACCAAGGGGCTAAGGGTCGAGAAAGTTCAATAGTGTGGCTTCAGATTTAACCCTGGCAGTCGCATACTAAAGGGAGCGTACACCTATGTCACGGCAAACCACCGTCAGCCTTTTGAAAGATATCTCTGCTCCCCAATCTTCGATAAAAAGATTTTTCTATATGTAACATTTTTAACTGGTCGGGGCACCAGAGTAGTTTCAAGACCAACATGCCTGCCAGCGATACGTTCGAATATGACGGTGACCTATACTCGCTGACTTGCCGGGACTGCAGTAGCTACTTGCTCATCATCATCAGTCTGTTTAGTTGTACACCTTCGACGGGCAGTAGGGTACAACTGGACTTGTTCAATGATCGGCTGCACTTCTTTGATCATGTGATACACATGCTAGATGACACGAGATTGACTGACAGCCATTCTCGACTTGTGGGCTGGTGCCATCATATGGTCTTCTAATCGCTTTATTCATGTCTAGTTTGGAAGCCCCATTCCCCCATGTAGCCAAGGTCCTATTAAAAAATCAGCAGAAAATGCAAAGTGTCGCATATAGAGAGAACAGCTGATGAAAATCTCTCACTGAACACGAGTACAAGCGATCCCATAGTAAACTTTGAGGGTACCTAACTACTTGGGTTCAAGGACTTTGCAGAAATATCACATCCTTTCCTACTACTTGAAAAGTAAAGAATCTCACAGTGGTATTCGTTTTTGCAGTCCAGACATACGCCTGATCCCTGGTAAACTTTTTAGAAGGCGAAACCCTACCAGATAATGAAATGGTAACATAGCAGAGGAGGGTGTGTGGTAGCGCGTCGGAGGAGGTGCCAGCTGCCCGGCATGTAGGAATGTTTACTACATAAGGGTCACTTATGCTCAAAAACAACACAATACATTAAAAAAGTGATTCAATCAAATAATAAGTGCTCCTTCTTCAGGTTTATCAAATCCAGGATTAATCGCAGGGATGAGGTGTTGTATCTGTATAAACCTGATGGATCAACTATAGTGTCAGATTTGGATAAGGCTGAAGAATTGGCTAATGTTTTTGAAGGTGTTTACAAGGGAGATGATTATACTGGCTCTGTTCCCGTTACTACGAACATTTTCCCTCAAATGCGCGATTTTCCCTGTTTTCATAGAAATGACATTTTAAAAATTCTTGATAGTTGGCCTAATTCTACCTCAGTGACGCCTTATGGAGTACCTCTTAAGTTTGTAAAGAAAATTTCTGCAAGTATTGCATCGCCTCTGGAACTCCTCTTTAACCTTAGCCTTTTTCGTGCAGAAGTTCCTAAGAAATGGAAGCACTCATTTGTGACACCGATACCTAAGAGGTCTCCGCATACTGATCCTTTCAACTACAGACCTGTGAGTATAACGTCTGTTCTCTGTAGGCTCTTTGAGAAAATCTTAAAAAAGGGTGTCATTGAGCATCTTGATTACCACAAGATTTTGTCGTCAAATCAGCATGGGTTTAGGAAAGACAAGTCAACCGAAACACATATGCTTGAGGCACTGAATGAGTGGACGTCGATGTTAGAAGATAAAGCTAACTTAGATGTAATTTATTTCGATTTTCAAAAGGCATTTGATAGGGTCCCACATAGCAGACTGTTGGATAAGCTTCAGATAGTAGGGCTGCATCCTAGAATAAGAGAGTGGATTAAGGAATTTTTGCGTGACAGTACATTTCAAGTTCGGATAAAAGGACAGTTATCCACCGTAAGATCGGCTCCCAGTGGTGTACCTCAGGGTGGGGTTTTGTCCCCTACGCTGTTTAACATTTATGTAAACGATCTTCCTGTGTTTGTTGAACAAACTGGTGTTTCTTGTAAGATGACGTTAAGATTTTCAGTGGAGTCGTGCACGAGCATGACGCTTGAAAGTTCAGGAAGCTACTAATGCTGTTGCTTAATGGGCGACTGAGTGGAAGCTCCCTCTTTCGCTTGAGAAAACTAAAGTCTTTCATCTGGGGGAGAGCAACTGCAAAGCTCCTTACCAGATCAATGGGATAGTTTTAAAGAAGGTTGAAAAAATTAGAGATCTTGGCTTTTACTTAGACGCCAAGTTGAGTTTCGACGATCACTGTAAACAAATTGTTAGCAAAGGTGATCAAAGACTCTTTCTTCTATTCAAAGCTAATAGTACAAACGACTCTTCGCTGTTAATTAAAGCGTACAAAACTTTTGTTTATCCTATTCTCGATATGGAACATGTGTTTTCCTTCCTAGTACAAAATCTATTGTGGAGAGAATGGAGAAGGTTCAACATAGTTTTACAAGAAAAGTAATCATTCGAGCTCTTGGTTTTACATACAACAGTATACCCCATGGGATAGTAAGGAGTAATATGCTCAATTTGGATAGTCTACATCTGAGGAGGAGGCGTAACGATATTTTAATGGTTTACAAAATCATTAATGGCTTTGTCGATTTGGAAGTTGGAGACTTTTTCAAATTCGTTGCCTCTTCTACCCGCGGCCATAGCACCAAGTTATTTCTTGGTAACCTTAGAACGAGCCTTAGAAGGTCGTTTTTTGCATTTAGAGCTGGCTCAGATTATGTGAAATTGTGCAAACAAATGCAGCTATCTAAATCCTTCTCTGCTTTTAAAAGAGATGTGTGCCGCTACCTGTGAGGAAAACACTAGTTGTTAGTCCTCTTTTTTTTCTTAATCTCTTATACATCTTAGATATTCAGCTTGTTTGGGTTTGTATTGTCTCATGTCTTTGTGTTGTTATCTCTACATGTGCTTTCGCATGTAATAAATGTTAAATGTTCAATGTTATTACATGACAACAACATTATAAGATAGCATAAAAGAGAAGATCTAAGGATACTGAAAGAGAGAAGGAAAAATACACATTGTGATTCCTTTCAGTAGCGTCAGGATAAAAGAGAAGAACTAAGGATACTGAAAGAGAGAAGGGAAGATACCCATTGTGATTCCTTTTAGTAGCGTCTCAAATGGACCCATTGTTCCGTTAACAAAAGAGTACCGCCTACAGTTGAGCTTAGCCGTCCTAACCTGGAGCATGGTGGGCCCACACCAGGTAATTGAAGCGTCCCTCACCGGTAGGAACTCCGCCGACTTGATGCCACATTTACCAAAAAGAAATTTATGAGGTAGTAGGAGGTCACTAGCCTTCCTTCGAGAAGACAACTTGTGAAGAGCGAGGTTTTGATTCCTTTCGACACCAGAAGGAATCTGGTCATAAATAAAGCCAGGCATTCTAATCACCAACTTTCTTGTAAAACTGTTCTCTAGCTTTTCCAATAGGTTACTGCTTTCACGTTTAAAGGTGAGAACACTTGAGTGCTGTATTCCAATACTGGTTTGACATAGGTCTTAGAAGCCCAGAGCAAAACTTTAGGATTACGCGGTCATAGTCCCCCAAAACGGTTTGAAAACCAGTGCCATTCCTTTCTTTGCAATCATCTCACAGTGTTGATCAAAGCCAAGGCTTTTGGTGATCACGAGACCTAAGCCCGTGATCTCGCCCACGCTATCGCGACTTTCCCGCGATCATAGGACGATTTCGTGGAATATTGTGAAGAATTTTCACTTAGAGATTTATCAGGTTGTGCAGCTATGCAAACAGAAAACTCCCTGTAAAAGAGTCATATGGAAGAATTCACATGGCGCTCTTCTCATGTTTCATTTTTTCTATGCTTCATTCTTTTGTAGGACATTTCTAGGACGCTCTAATGTGTGCTGTATTTGTACAATTTAGTTTTGGTTTAATTACCCAAATTTGAGGTAAATTGTGTCGATTCACTAGTGTATGTGTGTACCGAAGGACATATTCTGAACCACCGACAAATCTAAATTACTCGCTACCAATTGGGGATCCAGCAATGTTATAGGAACGGCATTCCGATTCATAGTTCCTGGTTAGGATTCCCCGCCCAGGGCAACCAAGCCTTCTATCCCTCCGGGTTGGAAGATTGGTACTAGACTTGTATGGGTCGGATAAAACATTGACTTGTCCAACGACTGGTCACCACAAGTTATTAGCCAAATACGCACTCAAATAACCTCTACGACAGCCGTAGAACTAGAATGCATGAAGCGTTCTGCAAAGAAATTATTTATCACCGATAATGTCCCCTTATCCTTATTACAGAAAAACTAAACTGACTGTTCGAAATTCTAACGGTGAAGTGTTAGCAACGGTGCAGATTTGTGTTCATAAGGATAAGGATAAAGGACGGCGTTACTCAATCCCTTCTGGGATGCGCCAGCGCATTCTACTTCTACGGGATGTCGTGGAGGCGAATGAATGCGTATTTGGCCATACAATGACTTGCGGTGGCCAGCCGATCAACAAGTCAGCGCTCTATCCTTCCCAGACAAGTCTGGTACCAATTCACCGACCCCGGAGGGATGGAGGGCTTGGTTGGCCTGGGCGGGAAATCCGAACCAGGGACCTGGTATCGGGTGCACGCGACAGTCGCGCCTCCTCCGACTGCACTGCACGCGCCCTTTGCACTAGACGCGCCCTTGTGTTCATAGTGACAATAAATTCGTAGCCTTGCATGAACACAATTGTATAGACGACATCTACTAGTTTATTGTGGTGTGCGGGAGTCTATTCAGAAGATTACGTGCTATTCAATTTCTCAGAGAACATCGGAGAAAACAAATCTTATTTGAAGTATTAACCCTTAGTGGCAGTACAATTATCCATGCTACGAAAAACAATTCAGAAGCAAAGTAGCAAAGCATGAAGGAATTAGGCTGTTGCAAAATTAGTCGCCGAAACGGACCCCTTCAGAATAAAATTGAGGTCACAGGTATTAACAAACAAGGAGGGCACATTTAACATCGGCCAATTTAGTGAGTTGTTTCTGGTGCAAATAAGAATCAAGAGCTCGGAAAAAGTGATAGTCGGTGAGGTCGGGAGAAGTTATAGTCGAAATGTTGAAGGAATATGGTGAGATAGGGAGAATTTCGATACCTAAGTGGGTCAATTTTCGATCAGTGATTTGTGAGGTGTGTAGCCTTGCGTTGTCCTTCAACAGTAGCGATCCTCCTCTATTCACCACTGTCGGTCACAATTTTCGCAACTTCTCATACATTTGCTCTAAATCACAGCAATAAGACTCCGCTGTAACAACCTGTCCAGGTTGCAAAAAGCACTAATGGATTCCTCCTTTACAACACCACCACAAAGTAGGCATCATTTTTTAGGGTGAAGGTCCGGTTTAGAAAAGGATGTTGGAGGAGCATCCTCATCTACCCGGACAAATTCTCACCTCCTGCTATCAAAAAGGACTTATTTTTCATCTACAGTTATAATACGTCTTACAAATGTCTATTTTAAAGCGAACTAGCAGGTTGGAGCAAGTGTCGAAACGTGCCAGACGTGCTCGTCGGTCAGCTCATGAGGCACCCACTTACACATCTTCTTCACCTCGCCAATCCTCTCCAGATGTCTCGCTACCCTAATGTGATGTTCGCCAAGGTCCTCTTCTAACGCACTCTCCGGATTTGCTTCGACGGCTTTCCTCAAAACTTCATCGTCAAGCCACGACCAGCGCCCGCGACCCGGTTTTTCTTCGAGATCAAAATCGCCAGAAGCAAATTTTTCGAAGCAGAGCCTCACCGTTTGTTCGCAAGGAGAGTCCATCCTGAAAACGGTGCCAAGATTACGGAATGCCTCTGCCACAAAATATTCCAATTTAAATTCGTAAAGCCTGATGACTCGACTGTCGCTTCGGTTCATGATTTTACGGAGCACTGGGAAAGGTCGGCTAGAAAAAATTAGACCGGCATGCACATAGGTTTTTTTGAAAGAGCAGGAAAAAACCTACCAAACAGTATGTGTGGCTTTTCCTGAGACGGAATGGTTTGGTTTAAAAACTTGACAAGCAAAATATTCCATATATTACATTTTATTACGTTATTCTCTATATTATATTAGCTTCGGGGACATGTATCCCCTTGCTGAACTCTTTACGCGACGACGATGTCATTGGAGAATGGTGAAATCTTGGTCGTGAATCCACTGTACAGCTCTCGAAGGACTCTGGTGCACGGAGTAGGATCGCTCTGAGTGCGCAGGGCTTCGACCGACGTAGTCGAATGCCTTCTCCAGATCGATGAACGTAAGGTGCAGCGTCATTCCTTAAATGTTTCAAATACCATGTGCACTTGGGTTCACTGTTCCACCTTTATTAGGTCACCGTTTCATATGAAGACACGTTGATATGCCCAATACCGGGCTTCATAGATAAGGTTGGAAGCTGAATTCGTGGACTCATTCGTAGCCACTTCTTCCAGCAAATATTATCAGGTTATTTGTGCATCAACGCGCTTGCATTTTTCACTGTTTGTAACCAGTTAGACTTCTCGAAACTACTTTTGATGTCCTGCCATTCCGATTTATTGGGAAGTTTTTGGATCTGGAACGAAAGGACACAGACCCGCTCTTCACGAACGCCTTCTTCATGAGTACCAGCTCGGCCACTCTGCAACTGAAGCCGAACAGATCATATGCACAGCTTCTAAATGAAGTTGTCCATCGACAGTGTTCAAATGGTTCAAGAGGTTCCGTGAGAGTAACGCTGAAACTGAGGACAACCGACCGATTGCCTTTGATCGTCGAGCTGCATTTAGCGCCATCGAAAGAAATCCGATTTTGATAACGCGTATCTCGGCACTCTAGGTGCTCACATACCTCTATTGAGAAGATTCTGCACAGCATTGGCTTTTCTGTAAAGCTCGGTAAATGGGTGCCTCACGACTTGACCCTATCGCAGAGAAAGAAGCGTGTGGCTACCGCGAAAGAATTGTTGGATCGCCACAAACAGGAACCATTTCTTTACCGACTGTATAATAAAAAGTGAATCAACTGGATAATCTTCAGCCTTCTAACCAGTGGCTTAGAGCGAAACAGAAGCTGCTGCCAACCTTTAACACGTTGACGACCGTGTGGCCTGATGTCAAGCCCCACCCTTTCGGCCGCGTGGGACCGCGTGACATGATGTCAGGCCACAGCCTTGTAATTTATTTTTCTAGTTGGATTCAGATCTTTCCGAGAAACTTTTTTGTGTTTTGTGTGCTTCATGTTTAGACATTGTTGTAAAACGTGTGGTCCACAAAAACAAGTTTCGGTTAGTGATTTATTGAGCTTCTCGTCAAGTAGTGGCTTCAACTAACAATTTGTCATTGAAAAATAATCGATAATAATCGATAGGCCTACAGCAGTCGAACACAACTTCATGAAAGCCGGACTCCGTCGCAAAGTTTCACCGATTATGGGCTTTAAAATCGCTCTCCCAAGCTTCCTCATCCTCATCTTTTGCTTCGGATTTTAATAATTCACTTTCTGAGCCATCATCGTCGTCAGTTGGTAGTACAAGGATATCGTCCTCAGCATCAAGGTTGTCCTGACCACCTCGTCATCCTCATCATTGCTTTCCAATAAGAGACGAATTTTGCTGTCGTGTAGGACCGTACAACATGATGCCATGCCACGCTGCCGGCGTCGCAAAAAATCGGTTGGTCCCACGCGCCATACACCCGAAGAAGGCGCGGTCGTTAACGTGTTGAGGCTGACCCCCACCAGAAGAAGGTGATGCTCTATGCTTGGTCGTTCAGGGAGGTGTTCTCTTCTAGAAACTCATCGAGAGCGGTTCCAGCATTTACGCCAGGTCTAATCTTCTTAATTTAGCCGCATGCAGGCTGAACTCTGCTAGAATCGGTTCCAACAGCTCTTCAGGAATGGCATTATCCTTCAGTAGTATAACGCTAGACCACGTCGCGAACCCGACTCTTCAAAAAATCGAAGACCTCGGCTGGGAGGGTCTAACTCATCCACTTTACAGCCCAGACTGTGCTCTGAGTGACTATCGCCTTTTCGTTCGCTGCAACACTCCTTGGCTAGAAGACGATTTACCAATGTGGACCAGGTCGAAATGTACCTCCAAGAATTTTTCGCCTCAAAACCATATGAATTCTACAGCAGTGGAAGAGGCCAGCTAGCTGAAAAATGAGAAGCGGTTCTACGCTTCAACGGATGTTACTTCGATTAAAGTTTGTTATCATATTAATTATTAGTCAATAAACACTTATGCTGAAGATGCTCGAGAGTCCACAAATTTAGTCACCAACCAAATGGCACCATGGCGCAGTCGCCTTTTGATCGGCCGGCCGCAACCAGCTGCGGTCCGCTGCTTCGCAGCTCCTGGATGGCAGTCCATGCGCAGCACCTCTGTAGAGACGGCCCAGCGATAGCGAGCAGGGCTCGGCTCATCCTCCTTCCATCAAGCAAGAACTCCGTCTGATTGCCGTCAGCCGGTCAAAAGACGACTACGCCATGGTGGTGTAGGAATTCTGGTATTGGGTCTATCCGTGTGTCATCAACTGAATCTAAAGAGAAACCGTGGGCCCAAAAGCCCGTGGGGATCCGGTAAATTCTTTTAAACTGGTTGGTTCACTATTTAATTTGAAAGCCAACCAATAAGCTTCTTTGTGCTGATTCATGTGAGTTCGAGTGGTATTCGTATCCTATCTCTTCGTTCATCTGTAGAATCATCGATGCATCGAGTGCTGGACCTAGCCCTCCACTGTTGCTATGTTCACAGTTCTCGTTGGCGTCGACTATTCCGGACTATTTTTTGAGTCTCTGGCTGCCAACTGGGTTCCACCGTGTCGCGGAGCTTCCACAATCCTAATAATTGCGCTGTGAACCCGTGAGATTCTCGATGGCAGTTCGACTGACGGAGCCGACGGGGTCGTCAGCCTTCTCCTTCACTATTATGTTGCCTTTTATATTGTCTTTTGTTATTAACCTTGTTGCCTTTTCTCTCACATGTCTTCCTAGCGCAATCTACTTACTATACCTGTGTCCTTCCAAAGATTTTTCGAATAACCGAATGTTTCATGGAAAAGCGAATACTCGAATCATGAATATATTCGAATTTTTGACCTCGTCGAATACTAGAATTTATTTGAATATTCTATCGAAATTATTTGATTCGATGCGAAGTATACTACTTACTAATGATTCGTAAAAGTCCTCATAGGATACAATCACATATTATGACCACATCCTATTCCTTACAAGTTCTATAGCTTTTATTCCACGTTTTTTGTCGTATAACGCTTCAAAATCAGCTTAATCGTTGGCGTGTTTGTCCAAATCAAAATTCTGCTGAACCACAGAAAACCACTTCTGAGGCACACTGTACATAACAGGATGGTGAAAACGAATGAAATCTGCCACTGAAAACAATGCAACACGGCAGACATGACAGACGGGAAGGTGAGTGTCCAAAAGATGTTCAACCGTACTCAACCGTAAAGCTTTATTACATTTTATACATTAAACAAGAAAAGAGAGGTTCACATATCAGGCCTCACATATGCAGTTTCTCAACCGTATCTCAAAATGAGGCAAAGTTATTTTACATATGGGAGAATCTACTGCTGACGAAGACGGTCGTTGTCTTGCGTAACGGTGCGAGCCTGATAGTCGTGCATGGCAGCACAAATCGCAGAATTTTTGAGCGTATTGTTCTAAAAATATGCATTTTCAGTTTTCGTTTTATCAACGGTTTCACGCGTGCAATATTATTAATTCTTAATTAGAGATAACCGCTTAAGGTAAAGACGCCATGGATTTGATGGTCTGTACGCGAGCAGCACAGCGTGTCGATGGATTAAATAGCTTTTAATGATGGAAATCAGGGGCCGGATTCAGCAACGACTTATAGCAATTTAACAAAAAAAATTGCATCAGAAATCCTTGATAGCGCGGCTTACCAAGCGATATGGTGAGCGACAAGCTGCGTTAACTGAGTTTTCCGCTCTGAATTCTCAGTTAATGTTATGTAAGTCGTTGATGAATCCGGCCTCAGGTGTATTATACGACTGGCGATGTTCTAATTTACCAGTGAATGACTGGCTAATCAATGTCCATTGATAGTATTGATCCACAAAATGACCCCTTGAAACGGAAACCATGACTTTGGAGGAGGGTGAACAATTTTAGGGGACGAGGGGTAAAACCCTGGCTCGCCTATCACCCAACCCCCTGGGCTTGCTCGAGAGTCCAGTGGCTGCTTTACATATAGTGGAGACGCAGACATTTGCAACGCCTCTGTTTTAAGGAGGGACGCTGCTCCGCCGACAATTTTGTAGCCATTGAACAATCCGAACTGCTCAATCAATATCGATCGACTTTATCGACTTCTGAGACAATGAGCCACTCGGTGGTCAGAAGAAGCAAATTTGAGTCGTTGTTACTACTAATTCTGCTTCATTTCATTCTAGTTTTGTTCACTATCTGACATATGTACGCAGCATGCAAGCCAATCACACTTACGTACTTGTTGAGTGCCAGAAGAAGCAATGGATTCAGGTAGGAAAATAATATCCAAACACAGTTGATGATACATTGGTGGTAGTTCTTCGTCAGTCCGAGCAAGGCTGCAACATTTGTTGTTTTAGTTCTATTAGAAAATTTTTAACAATAAGTCATATGAGATTAATAGGTATAGTCATAATTACTACAAAAACTACTGCAGTGAAGTTGAGAGCATTACGGAGCCTGTAAAAATGTTTATATTTTATTAGAGGATGAAGAGCGCGTAAAGAGCATAGCCCCATTCTATACCATCAATATTGAACACAATGCAAAACTCACTCGAGTTGTGCCAGCACAGCATCAATCCGAACATCCATCCATTCAGAAACGTTGCCTGACAGAATATCGCTATTTCGTGTCTACGAGATTTTCTTGCATTACTATGTCTTTTGCTCTGAAACTATACCAATTTCATTTTAAGACATACGCATTTTTTATTTATTTATTTACTACACAAAATGTGTGCTATAAATAATAAACAAAACAAATACTGTAGATTACGTCAGACCACATACATGACATATGTTCAGTTTGAGTGTTTTTCAATCCATTGGTGAATGTGGGAACTCCAGTTTGAAATTGGATAAATTGAGATCGTTGTGAGTTCATTGCCTGGTTCATTGTTAATGGAAAAAGAGGTTTGTCGAAGAGTAGTCCGCATTGTTTCTTACAATGGAAGAAAAAAATAACCTGCAAAGGCTGTTGAAAACAATAAAAAGAACATGAAGCGTAGATGAAATTCTTTTCATCGTTGCTCAAGCCGATTGGTTGGTCCGTAAAGTTTTCTTCTATTTTTCTCCATTTTTATTCATTGCCTCCTTTTACTTCTTCAGCCATAATGTTTCAATTTTACGTAGTCAAGTAGTCAAGTGGAAGCAAGTTTTCCTGAGGTTATTCTCAAGTATTGGTGCTATTTCATTTGTAGTCTCATTACAATATTACTTGTAAAACTATTTAATTACCCAAGTCTGTGATAAATCTTGCTTCTACCGATTTTGTTTTGAACTTCATACCTTTTGTTTGAAACCGGACGAACACCTTTTAGAAAAAACAGGCCTATCATGTCGAGAGCGACTATTTCGTAGTAATAGTTGGTAGAATGCTTATTTTTATTGTTGTAAACATATGTTCAGCCTTTACATGCCTTAGCTTCAGCCATAGGTAAAACTGGAAAGCGGCCTAGAGGGCGTCCGAAGCAGCGCTGGTCTGACACCTGATGGACTTGAAGGTTACAGGTGTCCACTGTGATCTAGCGCTGGATTGAGAAAGGTGACGTCATGACACCAGAGTAGCGGACCCCGCTACGGACCTACGCTAAAGAAGAAGAAGAAACTTCAGCCATAGGTGTCTTAGCTTTAACCGATATGTGCTTCAGCTCTCCATCTAAATCGATCAATGCCTATGTTGTGTTTTCAGAGGCCGGATTCATCAAGAATTAACCCGTGGGTATGCGGGTGATAAGAGGTAGAGATAAGATAAGAGTCAGGCAGAGATAAGGCAAGAGTCAGAGACGCAGGCTTCATTGTGGGTATCTCTACCCCTTATACCCGCGGGTTAGTCGTTGATGAATCCGGCCCCAGATGTCTGCTTCGCAGCTATCAGGCGGTCCGATCGGAATGTGTGGCGGCGAGCTCCTTCTTTTAATGCTCATCGTTGCTCGAGCCGGTCGGTTGGTCCGTGGAGTTTTTTTTTATTTTTCTCAAGTTTTATTCATTGCCTCCTTTTACTTCTTCAGCCATAATGTTTCGATTTTACGTAGTCAAGTAGTCAAGTGGAAGCTAGTTTTCCTGAGGTTATTCTCAAGTATTGGTGCTATTTCATTTGTAGTCTCATTTATACGTCGATTTACAATATTACTTGTAAAGTTATTTAATTACCCAAGTCTGTGATAAATCTTGCTTCTACCGACTCGTGTACTTCGTGTGGCGTGGTTTCGTGAGCTCATATAAGGTGAGTCAAGTCGAACGCAATCCACTGGTCAAGTTCAAGCTAAGTCGGACTTTGGCCAACACCTCGAACACACGCAAAACGACAGAGAGCCACCTTTTTGCGACATACTGCAAGTTAAGCAAACCGTATCTAAAGTATAAATAAATATTGATTAACCATGTTGAAGTTATACTTTTGAAGAAATTTTTGTTGTACTTTCACATTTATTTTTATCTTTTACTTTTTTATTTAACATATATAGATAAACATTGTTCCTTCATTTCATTCGGTTGTTGTAACAGAAAGTTTAGACGACAAAAAGTGCTGAGAGATTATAAATAATTTACATATAGATTTGTAACTTATTCTATTCTACTTCACCTTTATGGAAAAAATTTTATGAGAAATGTACCTTTAATAGGGCCTCAAAAAATACCCACACTATTTGAGTACATTCTAAATTCTTATATTTTAACCTATATTCTTATATTTTAACCTGGGCGCGTGTAGCGCAGTCGGAGGAGGCGCGACTGTCGCGTGCACCCGATACCAGGTTCCTGGTTCGGATTTCCCGCCCAGGCTAACCAAGCCTTCCATCCCTCCGGGGTCGGTGAATTGGTACCAGACTTGTCTGGGAAGGATAAAGCGCTGAGTTGTTCATCGGCTGGCCACCGCAAGTCATTGTATGGCCAAATACGCATTCATGTCGCCTCCACGACATCCCGAAGAAGTAGAATGCGCTGGCGCATCCCAGAAGGGATTGAGTAACGCCGTCCTTTATCCTTTTTATCCTTTTATATTTTAACCTCAAACAAAATTTCTGGGTTCATACTGCCGTGCTGTAGAACGAGGAAATTGCTGGAGTGTTACATGAAGAGATTTTGCCGCGTACTTGTTATACATTGCACTGTCTATTGGAATTGTGCGTGCAAACCTAGAAACAGCAAAAACAAAGCATTTTCTACCGCATAATTTTTAGGAAACCGCATTAGCGCTATCAATCACACAAGCAATGCACCGTTCAAGACGATTGCACTGCGCTACCTCCTCACGCAGACCGTACTTTTTAGAAACGAGGTGAACACTGTTTTGAAAGAAGACGAAGAGATTGTTTAAAAGTGTACCCGCTTCTTCTTAAGACACGCTGTAGGCAAGTTTTTCCATACAAATTTTCTTACCAACTCTTCCAGCAAGCACCTAATTGCACGAGTTTTTCGAAGTTTCCAATCATTTAAATCTTCTATAAGTATTTAGGGAGATAAGCCAAAGAATGCTGTTCTTGTTTACCTGTTTTAGGTGTGTTGCCTTTATTTCATTTCTTAGGCATGGTCTGGTCGATGCAGTTACGCGGAAAGTGTTTAGCGGACTGACAAGGAATTCAATTCGGAGAAGAGTGTCCATGGAGGAGACATGCAATTTCACTGCGAACAAAAATGAGAGCGTTTCAATTCGTTGTAATACAGACCTCATGTTCGCAGACAATAGTGCTATTTTTCCAAACAGTGATACGGAGGCAAATAATATTCTTTAAGAGACTGCCGCTATAGCCCTGCCTTACAGATCAGATACAGATCAGACTAGAAATGCTGAAACAACGAAAGCGCCCACAATCGATGGTGTCGCGGTAAGCACCAGCTGCCGCTACTTTTTATGAGTCTCAACCGCGAGACCTCAGACGGGCAAAAAATAGTGCATTCACAGTTCCCTAACAGTGTCTTCTCGTCGAAAACAGAAAGTGCATGGCTTCTCCTATGTAGAAGGACCGCCCTCGCGGGCTCAGTCTTGTTGAGTTTATCTGCTCTGGTAACCCGCTTTTAATTGTAGTGTCACGATTAAATACATTATAAATAATTTCGTGTCAAAGGCAACGTAAGCCCACATAGATGGCTCATCCTTCACACTTTACCTGGGAAATTCCCAAATCGAACAAGTCGAGGAGTTCAAATACCTCGGGTCTATAGAACAACAGAAGAAAGGCCGACACAGTTACAATCCGCACAAGTGCTCTGCATGACCAACTTCTCTTATCCATTTAACCGTTCGAGCAACTTACCACTACAAGGTGAATGATTATGGCAAGATAGGTGAGGTACGATATCAGTATGGAAGGCCAGCACCAGGCGATTTCAATAACCTAAATTAACATTTTAAGAATCCTGAAAAGAAAAGTGGCAACTAGGCCCCACGGCAGGGGCAGCTAAGCAACCTTCAATGGCATAGAACTCCACATCGTGAAGTCGTACATCCATCCAATCTTTCCAAACACGAATGCCATGCCTAGCCAAGACCACAGCCATACTGTAATCGTAAACAGCCATCCAACGATCAGAGTTACCTGCAAGGCAAATACGATAAAGACTTTGTTTGTTTAAAGAGTTTTGCTCTTAGGAATTTTTATCAAGATGTTCTCGAGATGTTTTCGATGGTGAGCATGGACTGCCCTTTTTAACTCAACTTTAGTTCAGTATGTACTGTCGAGCGGCAATAAAGCCCTGTATTCTTCCCACTACTCTGAGACCAAGGTATTGAGTTCACGGGCAACAAAAACTTGGAGACTTGGAGGGGACCAACGCAGACGTTTCAAAATACATACTAAATACATACTTTCTCGTCCGAGTGGAGCGAATGGTCGGCCTAAGTGTAGAACCGAAATTATTAGCTTGCGTACAAATTCTTTGGGCGCATTAATTTCTAACCTACCATTTTTCGTTCTCTCATTTAACGATTATGTTGTTGCACATCATTTCGAAGTTTTCGGCTTCCGTTTGTCTCAAGTTTCATTCTTTGGAAATTTCAGGTCAAATGTTTTTCTGATTCAATTTTTTTGGTCTTGCTGGTCTTCCACTGAGATGGAACCTTGTACTCCGAGAGGTAGCGCGTGAAGAACCGCGCCAAGGTGTTGATGAACGCTGGCGGGAGGTTCTTTTTTTTTCTTCTGATGCCCCATTCTCGCTCAACGGAACGACCATCTCCGAATGCTCCAGCTATGTATATCTGGGTCGCGAAGTCAATATGGCCAACGACCTAGCGCCAGAGCTGGGCAGGAGGGAACGAGCGGCTTGGGAAGCTTTCAAGAGCGTCGAAGAAGCCGTGAAGAAGACGAAGAACGTCCGACTCCGTGCCCACCTATTCGACTCCACTGTTCTTCCTGCCCTAACATACGCCTCAGAGACCTGGGCCATACGAAAGCAGGATGAACACGCGATCGGCGTCGCGCAGCATGGAATCGAGAGGACAATGCTCGGAGTGACACGACTCACGCAAGTGAGAGAAGGCCTCCGGAGTTCCGAGCTTCGCCGACGTTCGAAGATCAGAGACGCTGTCGCGTGGGCGAAGTTGTCGAAAATTAGGTGGGCCGGCCACATAATGCGCTTTGTAGACACCTGCTGGACGAGAGCCGTCACCGACTGGATTTCGCGGGATGTCAAGAGAACACCAGGACGCCCACCAATGCGTTGTCGGACTTCTTCGTGAAAGCCCTGAACGACCGATATGACGCTCTTCGTGTCCCTCGTGCGAGGAGGATCCATTGGAGCACTCTGGCACGCGACAGGGACGAAAGGAGACGCTGCTGGCGCCCACTCGAGCAAGTCGATGATCAACGGGACGACAGGTGATACAGGTGATTTCGTGAAATTCCGCTTGAGTTATTCATTGCAAGTTAATGAAACTTGGTAATCATAATCAAAATGCGTTAGAAAATGGAACGTGAAAATCCGGCAGTCGTCAAAAGAGAAGATCCTTCTTCACGATATTGCCTCTAACGACCTAGGTTATGAAACACTGCCTCATTCAACATAATCGTCACACCTGTCGTCAACGGATTGCAGTAGTTTAACAATTGCTACAATTCCATGAAAGACAGGATGTTCTTAAGGAGTCAAGCCTTTGCTGGAACTGACTTCAACAAATTCATTGCTTCCAGAGGTTCTGATCTCGTCTCTCTGTTCAAGGAATCTGTGATCTTTAAAAGCGTTAGCACTGTTAAGCTGCCAATTGAGCAGAGAAGAGTTGATTCTGATGGTGCTTAACCTGCATAATAATGTTTTCTTCAAGCTGAGTTATCCAAGGCTGAGGTTAGGCGTAAAAAACGTAATTTATTTGTACATTACCTAATATCGATTATTTGCACAATCGTCAATTGATTCTCAACTGAGTCATATACCTTTACCTCTTAGTGAGTACATAGCTGCGCTAGTTAGAGTTCAACACGTTGACGACAATGTCGCTCAATGATGCGCGACGGCCAGTCTGTCTCGAGGGACGATGATCCTCAGTGGTGCGCTACGGCATATTATTTTAACAAGAATGATATCCGGTCCATCCAAACTTTATCCAGAGGGATTATTCAGGATGCTGAACACGATGCCGATGTCCCTTTGGACGCTTGCGGTCGGTTTCCCTCTTAATCAATAATCGTGTCAGGACCACCGACTTTACCCAAACTCTGCGCAGTAGTTGTTTGAAAATCTGGAAACAAATCCTTATTACGCTTTCTAGAAATGCGTTCAATTTCACTCTTGTGGTAATTTTTTATATGCCTTATGGGTAATAAGTCTACAATGAGTCCCGAAATTCACTCTGTAGCTACGTTCTTCCACAAGGCAGAGTGGCCGTCGCCAAAGCATGTGACGGTAGGTATGCGCTAGTGAGCAAAAACCCCACCCCGGAACCGAACCCTCGACCTCTTCCCTCAAGTCTGCCTCGCTATCCACTCGCAGCCTACACCGCTGCTAATGGATCACTTGAATGTGAACTGCAAGGAAGGAAGGAAAGGAAATTATCATATTACTATAATCAAACTTAATCTGCGCTCCAAACCATATAGGTCACGTCGAGAATCTTTGAAGGAAGTTTATGGGCCTTCCTTGTAAGTGTCATTGAATGCAAGATAAATATGTAGTCTTCAAATCTGTCTCGTCGCTCTAGCAAAGACCACTTCACAGGAATTGACGCATACCAGCATAGGGCGACACGACACTGACCGCTAGCAATTAAATTGTATACATCAGACGACACCGGAGTATTTCAAGAGACAAACCGTCAATGCAATGTGAATATTCTCGGGATCCATCTTCTTCTTGATTATCAATATACGGCTAACTGATAGCACACAGATGTATGGAAACATCGCTTGCCAGAGACTGTTCACCGTTGATCCGACAAACTGGAATACATTAACTTATTTATTCGTTTGTTTATTTATTTATTGAATACGTCAGAAGACGCGCCGCCATATAAGAGAAAACAGCAGAAGAACATCACCTGTATCACCTGTATCACCTGTCGTCCCGTTGATCATCGACTTGCTCGAGCGGGCGCCAGCAGCGTCTCCATTCGTCCCTGTCGCGTGCCAGAGTGGTCCAATGGATCCTCCTCGCTCGAGGGACACGAAGAGCGTCATATCGGTCGTTCAGGGCTTTCACGAAGAAGTCCGACCAACGCGTTGGTGGGCCTCCTGGTGTTCTTTTGACATCCCGCGGAATCCAATCTGTGACGACTCTCGTCCAGCGGGTGTCTGCGAATCGCATTACGTGGCCGGCCCACCTAATTTTCGACGACTTGGCCCATGCGACAGCGTCTCTGATCTTCGAACGTCGGAACTCCGGAGGCCTTCTCTCACTTGCGTGAGTCGTGTCACTCCGAGCATCGTCCTCTCGATTCCACGCTGATCGCGTGTTCATCCTGCTTTCGTATAGCCCAGGTCTCTGAGGCATATATTAGGGCAGGAAGAACAGTGGAGTCGAATAGGTGGGCACGGAGTCGGACGTTCTTCGTCTTCTTCGCGACTTCTTCGACGCTCTTGAAAGCTCCCCAAGCCGCTCGTTTCCTCCTGCTCAGCTCTGGTGCTAGGTCGTTGGCCATGTTGACTTCGCGACCCAGATACACATAGCTGGAGCATTCGGAGACGTTCGTTCCGTTGAGCGAGAATGGGGCATCAGAAACCCATCCGTTCTTCATGAACATCGTCTTCGTAAGATTCAGCTGCAGTCCAACGCCTCCACATACACGATCGAAGTCGGCCAGCATTCGTTCCGCCTGACTGATGCTCGGTGTTATGAGCACGATGTCGTCAGCGAAGCGAAGATGGTGCAGTTGCCGGCCGTCGACCTTCACTCCCATGTCTTCCCATTCTAGTTCGCGCATGACGTTTTCGAGGGTGGCGCTGAAGAGCTTCGGGGATATGGTATCCCCCTGTCGAACCCCTCTCTTCACGTCGACGACGACGTCGTTGTAGAATGGTGAGATCTTGGTCGTGAATCCAGTGTACAGCTCTCGAAGGACTCTGATGTACTGAGTAGGAACGCCCTGGGTGAGCAGGGCTTCCATGACCGCTTCAGTCTCGACGGAGTCGAATGCCTTCTTCAGGTCGATGAACGTAAGGCACAGCGGCAGCTTGTACTCTCGCGACACTTCGATGAGCTTCGTAATGGTGTGTATGTGGTCGATCGTGCTGAATCCTCTCCGAAATCCTGCTTGTTCGCATGGCTGTCCTTCGTCCAGCGTTCTACTAATCCTATTCAGGATGACTCGAGTGAACAGCTTGTAGACTACGGACAGCAGGCAGATCGGGCGACAGTTGCCAATGTCGTGCACGTCTCCCTTCTTGTACAGCAAAACGGTCTTGCTGGTCTTCCACTGAGATGGAACCTTGCATTCGGACAGGTAGCGTGTGAAGAGCCGCGCCAATGTGTTGATGAGCGCTGGCGGGAGGTTCTTCAGGTGTTCAGCTCTGATCCTGTCAGAACCGGGTGCTGTACGTTTCTTCACCGACGAGATGGCGTGTCGGATCTCGGAGGGGAGAACAGAGGGGACGACGTATCCATCCTGCGGAAGATGGCATGGGGGCAGGTGGACGTGGCTATCGAAGAGATCGGAGTAGAAGTCGTGGATGACTTTCTCCATGGTCCTTCTGGAAGAGGTGATGGTTCCGTCAGGACTTCGGAGAGCGGTCATCTTGGTCTTGAAGTTGGTGAAGTTCCGGCGGGCATTGCGGATGCTCAGCCCTGCCTCTGCTGCTTCAGCTAACACTTCCGCCCTTCTCTCTTTGAGATCTTCCTTTATCGCCGCTCTGCATAGCTTTGCAAGCTCGGACGTCAGTTGGTAGTTGCCTGACGCTCGTGCTGCTCCACGCTGGCGTATCAGCTCAAGAGTTTCCGGAGACAGGCGTCTCTTGGTGGTCTTTAAGCTCTCGGCTCCCTTAGCACTATCGTGGAGATGGTGCACGAAGCGATCGTATTCCTCGTCGACGTTGTCCATGACGGCAACTTCTCAAAGGCCGACAAGAGAGGTGTAGAGGTCCCAGTTGATGGTCGTTCTGGGATTCCTCTTCTTGAACTTCGCGGCCTTCTCTCCTTGACGCGAAAAGCGGAACCTCGCGCGAAGAAGGCGGTGGTCCGATCCCGTGTGGAACTTGGGGACAACGGAGACATCGGTCAGGCAATACTTGCGAATGAAGATGATGTGGTCGATCTCGTTGTGGAACTGGCCACCGGGGGATTCCCAGGTCCATCGTAAGGAGGGAGGCTTCTGGAACTGCGAGTTTTTATGGATGGTCTTGGTCGACATGATAAACTCAGACAGCCTTTCACCTTGCTCGTTCCACTCCAAACCGTGGGTTCCGATGTGAAGTTCTTCCGGCGACCTTCGTGGCCCGATCTTGGCTGTTGCGCCATATTTATATTGTTTATTCATTTTTTCACATAGGGAGTGGAGTTGTCTAGAATCAGAAGGACATTGTGCACAAGCCCAATGAAGATCTTCAACGAGTAGCGATTAGGAGTTCACCAGCATTGTGATTGTTATTTTGTTACATTGCGATAGTATTGTAATATTGTTGCGCTAGTGTTGCAAGACTTTTCGATCAACCCAATAACAATTAGAACAATTCGCGGAAAGCCAATTAGAAATACTGAATTGTGATGAGCGAAGTTGTTCATTTTGGAGCATGAATACAACAGTGCACGAGTACAAGCAGCAGCAAAAGAATTTAATAAGATTGATAAATGGAAAACATCTAGGCACAAATTTAGCTAAGTGTTCTTTAATGAAACTGTTTTCTGTCAGTTTTTTTCCAAATTTCTACTATTTTTAAATTCCGCACTGTTTTCTTCTTGACTGAAACGTTCTGTGCAGTTTGCGTATTCATTATTCATTTATTTGTACTCCACACAATGTCAAAGCCTTTTTCTCTGATTTGTTGTTTGTTTAGTATTTTGATATTGCCTTTCGATGTTAATCGGCTATGCTCTGTGTCCTCAATGTCCTCAGTATGTCGTATGCTATCTGCTATAAAGCAGAGGTATAAAGGAGATCACAAGGACATATGAGAGAAAGTAACAAACAATTTTTTTCAGAGAGCACAAAGCAATGCAGGTCAAGAGAATTTGACTGTAGACCGAAAAATAACTAAAATTACAACAAATATTCCATGTTCGACTATCGTTGAATCTTTGCATGTTCTTTATTTGTGCTGTAGGATCTCGTGTAAAGCTGTTGAGCCAATATTGGGATACTTCCTTATTCGGCTTACGTTTTGGCGTATCCGCCTTTTCCAGAGCCTGGAGAAGACAAAAAGCGTTGGGGAAATTACCCGCCAAAGAATCATTTCAAGTTACAGGAGCTCCAGAAGCAAGTGAGAGAATGAGACGAAAAGAGGAGTAAGGCATCCCGACTGACCTTATGAGACAGCCGAGAGACTGCTAAGTCACCCTCAGATGGAGAAAGGCGTGGATGAATGAGACTCTCGCTTCGGGTTACATCCTCAGAGACCTTCTGGTTGGCGCCCTCTTCGGTAAAGCCCAAAGAGGTCCGCGAATTGAGCCAGCTTCTCGATAACGGCCAACCGCTCCGCTTTTCTGTTGATTGCGCCACAACGCCTCCAAGGTCTACCGCGGTGCGATATCGGACTCGCGTGGTAAGGTCGCAACCTCCACCCCAATCGCTGTGCCATTGTGGATTCGGCAGTCTCTGCTTTCCAAAGGGAGTAGAGACCTTGCACTTATTCAACCCATCCGCGCGTTCTTTCACCCTGACCCAAAGAGGTCTGCCCGTCTCGCCAACGCATTCTTCCTTGCATTCGGTGCAAGTAATGAGATACACCGACATGGCCTGCCGGTACGGTAGGAGGGTGTCTGCAGAGCGTTTGATACGGTCGCCGTCATCAACAGGGAGCTGGTGGCCGTCATCCAGTAGTTGGCTCTAACTCTGTGGGCTTCACTGAGAAAGGCGCCAACCAGAAGGTTGCTGAGGAGGTGACCCGAAGGGAGACATTCATCCACGTCTTTCTCCATCCCAAAGTGACTTACCAGCCTCTCGACTGTCTCCGTAAGGTCAATCGGATGCCTTACTCCCCTTTTCGACTCATTCTCACACTTGCTCCTGGAGCTTCTGTAACTTGAAATGAACCTTAGGCGGGTAATTTTCTCAACTCCTTTTGTCTTCTCAAGGCTCTGAAAAAGGCGGTTACGCTGAAACATAAGCCGAATAAGGAAGTGTTACAATGAATACTTTCAGGATATTATCATGATTATTGGCAAACGACACAAAGACAACCCAGCCGAACGACGCGATCAATCGTTTTGGCCACTTTATACAAAATTGCCTCTTCTGGAAGTGTGAAGGATACCTTACTCGGATCAACTCACGCTGGAGAAAAACGGAAATCGTCGAATAATCTCAGGAAATATTGGAAAAAATCCACTGACGAAATGACACAGTAGTTGTCCGAAATCGATCAGATTAATGTGATTCATCAGTCGATACATTAACACCTTCCGGATGTCCTTGTCGGACCACATCACCTGAACTATGCATTCTGCAACATCTTAAGGATTTCAACATGTATTTGGTGCTTTCAGGAAAAAACGGCCCTATGAGGGAATCCACGTGCCAGGGGTATCATCTTTACGTTGCTCTTCCACCTTTGGGGACTTGATTTTAACAAGCTCATAGAATGGACAACGACAAACCGGGGAACGTGAAGGCAAAATGAATCTTACCAGGAGACTATCTCAACGGTAGGTCGGAACGGCTCAGATGTCGTATATGAGCAGAATCGCCTCTCTCTGGGAAACAACAAAATGCAAGTATCTCGATCCCAGTACAACTCTGCGCAGAGTTAGGGACGACAGAAGCTTGACCGTTGGCTGTGTTAGCCACATGCCTGGAGGCGGTGGGCGAGCTCAAGTTGGCTGGGAACAGCGATTATGGGGATTATGCCGCCCCTCTACCCACTGCGCCACCATCGCTCGCTCGTTATCGCTGCTTCCAGCTAACTTGAGCCCTCCCTCCGCCTGCAGGCATAGGGCTAACGCCCCCAATGGCCCAACTTCCGTCGTCCTTAACTCTGCGCACAGTCGTATTGGGGTCGAGATATTTACATTTTGTTGATTCCCAGAGAGAGGCGATTCTGCCCATATACAACATTTAGGCAGTTCCGACCTACCGTTGAGATAGTTTCCTGATTAATCGCATCAATTTCTCACCTAATCCCACTCCCTTTACATGGAAGGAGACTTCACTATCGACTATTAAGTAGGTTAAATGATTTCTTAAATAGCGTGAGATTGAGATTGAGCTTGTTACAGTCACCTCCTCGTCGGAATCATTGCTTAGGCCATAAAGCTGAAGGCCGTTCACCGTTTTAGTGTTTTTCTCCTACATACCATATTCGTTGATAAAAATGCGTTCATAAAAATGTCATACGTTGCTACTACCGTCCCAAATTTCCAAATGTTTCTGAACACTCCCCATTAATGCTCCCTGAAAAACTCACCCAATTAAAAACGCAATAGAACGGAATCATAAAGCCAGCGAGGCACACATATATTGTGCCGATGAGTATCGCTTCTGGATCAGTGTTTAGTGTGAATATAGAGAGATCGTCGCTTATCCGCGCAGTTATTGTCGTATCCACCATCAGAAATATCTCCTGATTATCCTCGGAGTTCCTTCCTTATGATAATTAATAACTAAAATTCAAGAATGAAAAACGGTTACAGAGAGGATGTGAATGTTTACTTATTTCTTCATTTATCATATGCGTATAATGGCGGGCACAAACCAACAGATCTCGTATATAAGCACAGTATGGTAGGAGACGCAACAAATAAGAAAAAACTCCGATAAACAGAAAATGAGAGCTGATGACAGCAAAACTTGAAGAAAAACATCGAGAAATATGATGCTTATTCCAGCCGTTGTTACAGAATTTCTGCCCAAACCTACAAGAAACTGAAGCCAACTGAGGAAATCCAGGTGGATGGCAGGCTGACTCAATCCACGAATCGCACAACGTTAATTCTCGTGAAGGTCTGCTGTACATAGTCAACTCATTCTCAGAAGCTTTTTCATTGATTTGAACACGACATCCCTAGGGCTCGCTCACTGTCATTCTAAGGATGGTCAGAACTCATCTCTCTTCTATTCCACTGCCTGGGAGAAATGTATGCTTCACATGAGGTTTTTGTAAGTGGCGAAGACACCAAAGTGTCTAGTTTAATGTAATAGGTCGGTGCATAAGTTCATGAGTGGGTCATGAAATATTTATTATCACAACACACGAACAACAATATCAAATCATTTGAAGTAACCACCCTTTACATCGATTGTCTTTCGCCAACGTGCTGGTAAGTCATGGATGCCTTTTCTCCAAAACGTGGCCGGTTGTGATTCGAAAAATGTGAGCAGTGCCTCCTTGACATCCTCTCGGTTCCCAAATTGCTGGCCGTCCAAACAGCGTTGAAGGCTTGAAAACAAATGATAATCAGAAGGAGCGAGATCTGGTAAGGTGGATGTGGAAGAACGGTCCATCCGTAGTCCGCCAACTCAGCCGCCGTCGCTCTAGCAATATGCGGTCCAGCGTTGTCGTCTTGGAAATACACCTTCACTTGTTCTCCTCGTGTGGTTTGAAGGTGGGCCCCCAACTTCCTCAGTTGGTTGACGTGAACCTCTGCCGTCACTGTTATCCCTTCGTCCAGCAGCCCCCAGTACTCTACGCCAAGAACGCTCCACCGAATGCATAGCATCACCTTTTTCACGTGAAGGTCGGGTTTCGGAACGTCCTCTGCCTCTCCAGTTGCGTCAACCCACTGTGCACGCCGGCGATAATTAGAGTAGAGTAACCACTTCTCAGCTCCGGTGACAAGGTTGTCCAGCCATCCGTGGGTACGTCTGAGGGCAAGGAGAGACAGAGCGACATCGGCTCTGCGATCCATGTCATGTTGTGTCATGTCGTGAGGTGCCCAGCGACCCAATTTTTGCACCTTGCCAATCGACTTCAATCCTCGAACGACTGTTGAGTGACTAACACCAAGAGTGCTTGATAGTTCGCGAGTGTTTTGGTATGGGTCCGCTTTCACTCTACTTCGGAGGCCATCCAAATCCAGTGTCATCGGGCGCCCTTCTCGTTCCTTATCTTCAACGGAGAATTCACCAACTGCAAACTTCGAGAACCACTGGTACACAGTACTTCGAGCACTCTCGTTGTAAACATCCTTCAGGCGACGACACGATTCGTCGGCATTGAGGCCAGATTGATGCAGGAATAACATGACGTGCCGAATATGCGTCTCAGTTGGGATGAATTGCTTAGCCATAATAGCTGACGTTAACAACGCAGAAGTAAATGTTAGGAACAGTTTTGTAGCCCTTTCCTTTCTCTATCGATCGATCATTTGACTGTTGATACATGTGAGAAATTTGGCGGGAAAATGCGCTTTCAATTCAGGAGGGATCAAATGTCCGAGAACTTATGCACCAACCTAATAGAAGGAGCTTGCTTTTGATTTGGGAGATATTCACGCTGTTTTCAGGATCACCACGTTCTGAAATCGTTAAGGAGTGTGCCCAAATTGGCGTCTAATATGTTTTGAAAGGTATTGAAAGTTGTCGTGAAAATTGTGTATAAAAACCATTTTCACGTCGAATTTGACACTTCTCAAATCAAATTGTACACTGCTCACGTCAAATTAGATATCTTCTAAACAAACGTAACGCTTTCGGAATCAAACTGAACATCTACCAAATTAAAATTAGCTCCGAAACTTGAGCCTTTCCGAAATGTTTGGAATCCTTTCTTGTTCAAAGAAAATTTCAGTACAATTTTTTTAAAGTTTTAATTCACCAACCCATTTAGTGAAAACACTGTTTGAAATTTTATAAAGCTCTTATTTTTGACAAAAAATAATTATTAAAGGTTTATTTAGAAAGGAAGTTCCCTTATCATTCATTTTAAATGACTGCTACCCTGCTGTGCTTTAAAGCGGAAATTAAACTGTAAAAGGGATGTAATAACGCCGCCCTTTGCTTTAGATTTTAAATGACTGCTACATTGCTGTGCTTAAAACAGAAACCAAACATTATTTTTCTTCGAAAAATTTAATTCTGACGAAATGATCACACTCATTGGAGCAGCTAAACTTTAAAAACGATACACCAAAATTTGCTTGAGCAAACAATTATTCTAACCTTGGAGAGTCTGTAGCGTAGCCCGTCAAACCACTTTCTACTCGAAAGAATTCGCTATGATTTAAGAAGCATCAGATTCGTTTAAAAGTGTGTCCAATTTGACGTGAGTATAAATATCAGAACAAACCAGACTCGGCAATAATAACCATAAACGCACGCTCGTTGATTTCCTCGCCATCATAACAATACGGAATAAGGTCTGCCAGCATTTGTTTAATCCATTTGCGTCACGACTTCAAGTTCCCCATGATGGTGTGAAGGCTCCCTTCATGGCTGACACACGTATGAAGGGATGTAAAATTGTAGGAGAACATCTCCTATGGTCAGATTGAGATGACTTCAAACAAAAGGAAGACTTCCTTGTTAGCATAACCCGACTTTTTTATCATGGAGCTTGCTCTTAAGCGTCTATCATATTCAAATCATGCGCTAAAGCAGCTTCATGGAATGATTTATGCCGTTTTCTTTACGCCTCAGGTAGCTGGTGTTTCGATTCCCGTCTTCCATTAGAGTTTTGATCGCAAAAAACATCGTTACAGCAGCTTCAATAAGGTCTCAATAAATTCCGGTCGATGAAGTAGAGTTGCATGCGGTGAGGCTTTGAGCTAGGATTCTGTACGAGATGCTATTGAACTAGATAACAGGAGGATAAAGGATAAAGGACTGCGTTACTCAATCCTTTCTGGGATGCGCCAGCGCATTCTACTTCTACGGGATATCGTGGAGGCGACATGAATGCGTGTTTGGCCATACAATGACTTGCGGTGGCCAGCCGATGAACAAGTCAGCGCTCTATCCTTCCCAGACGCGTCTGGTACCAATTCACCGACCCCGGAGGGATGGAAGGCTTGGTTGGCCTAGGCAGGAAATCCGAACCAGGAACCTGGTATCGGGTGTTCTCAGTCGGCGCCTCTTGCGACTGTGCTAAACGCGCCCTAGCTAACAGGAGGGTTCTTATAAAATGGGTAAAACACAAGGCAGCTGAGTTGAAATGGTGAGTTGCATTCATCTTGGCAGCAAGGATGTTTGTCTGTGGAGAATGTTGTCACTGAAAATGCTCTCGAAAATGTCACCGAAAGTGTCGTAGGTCTGCAATAGAGTTATGCCTTAAAACTCTATTGTATGTATAGACCTACGAATTTCGCGAGTATGCATAAGTCTTGCAGAAGGCTGTAACACCGAGTTCTCCGTCAAATAGAGCAATCCTATCAATCTCGCTCTAGCCAAATGTATAAAGGATAAATAATAAAGCACGACGTTAGCAATCCCGTTCTGGATGCGGCACACATTGCGGTGGCCGCTCGATGGAGTCAGCGCTTTAATTACTCCAGGCAAGTCTGGCACCAATTCACCGATTCTGGAGTGATGAAAAGCTTGGTTGGACTAGGCGGAAATCAAGGGTTTCTGATGACTCGGGGATCGAGCGGGAACTGGCGCCTCCATCGACTGCGCTAACGCGACGACAGCTCACTGTATTCAATAGTGAACTGCAAGGTTTATTGAAGGGTGAACGTTGAATTTCTAGCGAGTGGATTGTTTTCTAACCTGACTCACGGTTGAAGCTCATTGAAGTTGAAAAAAGTTGAACGTAGGTGTATTGATTGGTATTTTAGGAATGCGCCTCGAATATTACTTTCCCTCACTATCTCAGACGCAATAGGCAGTGACTAACAAAATAAAGCCTTGACGCCAAAGCAATATATGTGCTCCGACCAGGGGTGTGCGTAAATGAAATCCGAAATTTCGTAAATCGTAAATCGTAATTACGACAAAACAGCAGTAAATCGTAAATCGTAAATCGTAAATCGTAGCTAGACTATAGCTTCAAAGTTGGTCTCAAAGAAAACGGTCTCTGCATTACGCCACCATGCTTGCAAAAGACGTTGTTTTTGTGCTTCGTACCAAACAAACACCTTCGCCCTTTTTCAGTATATAAATTGAATCATGGCTTTCAGTGAAGAAAATTCTTGCTTATTGGTTAACCTTGTGAATAAGAAAATCACAAGCGACCACATAAAATATTTAGCTCATCACAAAAAGGTTCTATAGCATGTAGCTTCAAATTTTTGTCCTGACATTCGACATTGGGTGCGTTACGTTAGGTACCTTCCACTACTGTAGGAGGCGAAGCGACGCGCTCGATTACCGTAGGCCGACAGGGTTCCGCGCCCGCCTCGGACGAGATTTCACTACGAAATTAGGCGAGTTGAGCAAAACTCGCATTCTCTCATTTCTTTTGTGCAGGTTGAGGGTCCGACCACATGCCGCCTTCCTTGATTTTCTACATTTCCTTACTCTTCGACGGTTTCATAGGTTTCGCTCAGGCCATTTTTCCTTGCTTGTTTCATAGTTTGTTAGTTGAGTGCAGTCCTTATTTGCATGTGAATGTGGTTAGTACGAAATTTATTGCCTTCGTTAAAGTGTATTATAAGGATAAGGCGTAGCAGGAGTCAGCTTCCCAAAGCATATGAAAATTAGAATATCAACGAGAAAGAAGGGCGAAAAACGAGTAAAGTCTTCACTCCTCAATTACAGAAAGTCTGCTTCGCGGCGCATAGATCATACAAGTGCGGTTGGTCTGATTTCAGTTCCTGTGGAAGCATCATAGAGAGGTAGCGTAATGTAGCAAGTGCTCGCCTAGGTATGACCGGAATACGGCCGGACTCCTGGGTGCTATCCTCTCTTCAGGTTGCTCGAGAGTGACTTCCGCATACTGGAACTCACACCATAGGTAATCTGAATGCCAACGGCTGCACTTTTACTGGATATGTCAAAACATTTTTTTTGTCAACCCTAGTTTAACATTTCGACATTATAATTTATTTCGCCATACCGGCACTTCCTTTTTACTTCAGTATTTTTCAAGCCTTTGCGCTGGCTCTTCTGAAAGATCTGCAGAAATAATTTTGTTAATCCAGATGCAGTTCATAGTTTCGTCCAAAACGCACAGAACGATTTGTTGGTGTTAGTTGTTTTAAAGCCGATTACTGCTTTTTTATTGTCTCTTTTTCTGTGTTTTTAATAGCGCACTCTGGGTGCAATAATGAATGAATGAATGAATAGTCTGTCCTGTTTATCCGCTATACCTTGTCCGAGGAGGGCTCAACACCCCGCCACGCTACAGTGATCGGGGGGGGGGGGGCGGCGTGCTACCGTAACTCAGGGAGACACTTAACGTACGAACCCGGTACTGTATCCTATCTTTTCGACATTTTGCCACCTCTAAATTAAGCAAATACCACTCGTTGTGACTCGATGTCAAAGCTGATTTCCTGTTAAAAACTAAAGTGCAAATGTTGCAAAAAGCGTAAAACCAGACGATACTTGGCACTACTAGCCGCGCTGAACCAAAAATAAAGGGAGTGCGCACGAAGAAAATGAAAAAATGGCAATCTCCAATGTTTTAGATAAGCTTTGGTACTAGAAGTACTACTACAATCTACTATATATTGACCTATAAATACAGAATGTCCCCGAAAAGGTCACAGTGTAGGGCAGCCCTACACAACGTTTTGCGTTGTGCGAAACTAAAAATTTTACGCAAGGCCTATGTTATAATACGACGCGTCGGCGTATAACGAAGTATAACAGGCTAATTTGGATTCAATATGCATTCCTATCAAGGCGGATAACCACTCAGTACAAGGTGACCCCTAAGCCGTTTTGCGCAGAGGCTTTGATAAAAAATAAAAATTGAAATGGGTGGGGGTTTCCTACTTCAAGCCGCCTCATAGCATTGAACCGCAGCAGAGAATCATGAATTATGCAAAGGCTTAATAACTATTTTTGCACCCTTTCTTTAAACTGTCACACCTTCGACGGTATGCAAGTTATACGCGAATTTTTGAATGATCGCGGAGTAATGCGTTTCAATCAAAACTAAATTTTGGAGCGTACCAGAGCTGGCTTTGCGCAGCTCCTTGAGGAATTTCCGCATTTCCACGGATTCATCACAATATAGCGATCGTTGACTCGTGATGCACCATGCAAGACACACTTTCCTACATTTGATCTTCACGGTATTTCAATGCCGTTTCAGCATTCGGGATACATTTTCCCGTACCATTCAAAGACATGTTTGTCCTTTATCCGTTGTAAGAAAATCTGTCAACAATTTACCTAGAAATAGTTGAAGGAGACCTTCGTTGGGCCAGCCGAGGAATCGAGCTATCTTGCTCGGGCACCTTTCTGCAGTATCACTCATCTAGACTCCAAAAAGCTGATGAAAGCAAGATCATGAAATATTCTATACACAGATTCTGAACGCCTACGGGAGGGTTTACTGTCAAAAATTACTCTAAGTATGCTCAAACTGGAGCGCGCTAGATGGTCTGGCGATCAAAGATCACATTTACGAAAAATTACGATTTACGACCCCAAATGTCGTAAATCGTACCGAATGATTCCTTCTCAGATATCCGATTCGGATACCGCGATCCGAATCATCCAAAAATCCGTGGTCTGAGAAATCGCCGTTATCTGAATCGTCCTAAATCCGGGGCACTCAAAATCGCACTTGTCCAAATTATTAAAAAAATTGGTTTTTGCGTGTCCCGCAGTTCTGAATGACTCGGATAAGGGCGATTTCGATTACCACGGATTTTTCTTTTTCGAATCCGGATCGGTATATCCGAATAGGTAATCCGAAAACGATTTATTTGGATCTGCTGTATAATATGTGATGAGCTGAGTAGTAGAGACTTTCTGAATAGCAGCGAAAAAGGGAAGCAGACAGCATATAGAAGCATGTTTTGTGAGGGAAATAAACCATTCCTTGGGAGTGTAACAAACTGCGAGCTAATTTATTCGCTATGGTTTCGAGTTGAGTGGAAACAAGGAAAAAACGTATTCTCGCATTCTACTCAGTGACAGTCTCACGCCCGTAGTGTTGTAGTCACAATATCTGTTGTGTCTGCAGGCATAACATTGTTTTTCTTATACCGACGCAGTCTTCTCGGCACAGGGTCCAATTCTCTCAAGCACAGGGAGTGAAGGCCAATATACATAGTGGTTTTTATGTCCATTTTTGGAAGTACGCGATAGTTGTTCCGAAAGAAAGAGAACTTATTATTTGCGCATAGTTTATTACTAATAACTTCAACAAAACAACAACAGTTATACAATCTGATAAAACTTCTATATAGAGCAACGCCTAACAATCATTCACGCGAAAAGATGTTCGAAATGAGCTCCTTTTGCAGCAATACAGGCCTTCAGTCTCTTCTCCACCGACATCACTGTGGGCCGCAAGAAGGTGACGTCGATATCGTCCCACGCCTTCTGAAATGTACCTTTGAGAGCGTTGAAACTTTGACAACTCCTCGAGGAGACCTTTTGCTGCAAGTAGCCCCACACAGCGAAATCCATCGGGTTCAGATCAGGCGAGTTAGGTGGCCAGAAGTCCTTCGTCCAGTAGCCAGGGAGTGACTCTCGCAGAATGCCAATGTGGATGTCGCAGAATGAGCAGGTGCCCAGTCCTGTTGGAGCACACATTCACCCATTGATAAAATTTTCAGCAACAAGGGAGAAGAACATCGCACAGGATCTTTTCTTGGTAGACTTCGGCGTTGATTTTCACTGAACCAGAGTGTCTTCTTTCCCAAGGTAATGCCATTACAGATTTCGGAAAAAGAGTCCTGTTGAGAACACGATGTTGAGAAGACCTGTTTCTGGATGGAGGCAGCAACTGACGCCGATTCTGTGAGTTGTGTGCCACTTCAATGGTAAAAACCTTCTCGTCCGTCCAGATGACGTTTGACAAGCGACCCTGCTGGATCTCCTTTAGCAACAACTTGGATTTTTCCAATCTAATCTGCATGGCAGCTTCCGTAAGGACTTGATAAAAACATAACAGCGAAGGCCAAGATCCTGTTTAACGATCTTCTGTATTGTTCTGCGGGAAACCCCAAAGTCTACGGCCATCCGATTCATGCTAACTCCATTGTTCCGGTTAAATCTCTTTTTGATGCCCTTTCGAGGGCGGAGAGTGTTCACAGTACGTGGTCTGCCAGATCTCTTCTTCGGTTCGCCTCCTTCCTCTCTGTCCTGTTTCACAATGTGTTGGACTCTTCTGGCAGGTCGTCCACAATGTGTTGGACTCTTCTGGCAGGTCGTCCTTAAAGTCGTCCTGCAAAATGTCCTTTATCGGCGAAATGAGCGATGGAGGAACGATGTGATGAAGCTTTCATTGTCGATGATATTGAGCTTGCTTGGTTTTTGCAAATACTTCCCCCATTCTAGAAAAATCCTAATAACTGATCTTCCGCCATTTTCAAAAATACAGTAGCGGTTTGAATTTCGCGCAAATAATAAGGAGCCACCCAGTAATGGAAACCAAATATATTCACATCAAAAAGCTTTGCTGAGTTCTATGAGACAACCAATACGATTTCAGCACAAACTAAACGAGCAGTTCTAGAAGAAAAACAAGATGTTTAGTTTGTTTCGATCAAACCGTTCCTTTCAGAGTTCTGAATGAAAAAATAAAATAGAAATAGAGGTGCCGGCCGTCGCTTGCAGCAGATACCAGCTCCCTGGTTCGGAATTCCCACCCTTGGCCAACCAAGCCCTCCTCCCTCTGAGGTTGCTGAATTGGTGCCAGACTTCTCCGTAAGGGACAATGTGCTGACTTGTTCATCGGCTGGCCACCGCAAGTCATTGCATGGCCAAATACGCATTCAAGTCGCCTCCACCACATCCCGTATAAGTAGAATGTGTGGCGCATCCCAAATGGGATTGAGTAACGTAGTCCTTTATTTTTATCTTATCTTTACCCTATTTGTCCACGAAAGAATGAAGGTCAGGAGCGAAAAAAGGTGTAGATGTCGCGAAGGTGAACAGTATTGGTAGGTGGAAGCGCGCCAGCCAATAATAACCGAGCAGAACATTGTCCAAACACAGCCGATCAGGGTACCGACTGTACACGCTCTCTACAAATGGGACGCCACTTCAATGCGGTCTGATTGGATGAGGCGCTCCCACCAATGCTGCCCGTCTTCGCGACATATACCGAAAAAAGCAACGCCTGTAACATAACAAGAACAGACACAAAGAACAACAGTATTAGAAAGGCATTGAGGGTGGTTTGTTTTTGTTTAATTCCTGCTGAACGGATGTGTGCCAAGCTAGCTGCTTGACAACACAAAACGCGGCCACTCCAATGAAGCGACAATGATATGCGTACTCAACAGGAAGCTCAAAGAAGCAGATCCTGTTTTGCACATTCATTCAGCTTCATTGCGGAGGCTTAGTCAACAGGTGTCTGGACACAGGTAGTGGACAATAGATAGGAACAGGAGCAGAATGGAGACTTTGTCGACATCCTCCTAATAATGGCACATATGATCCGTGCAAGCCGAGTAGTGAGTTCTATTTGTGTCCGTAGCAACTAAGCTATCCACCACTACCACGCGGTTTTTCACAAAGTGAGCAAGAAGCGATAAAGGATAAAGGACGGCGTAAATCAACACCTTTTCCGGAATGTGCCACGCATTACACTTTTACGGGATGTCGCGGAGACAATGCGTATTTGGCTCATGCAATGGCTTGTGGTAACATCAGATTAAAAGTCTGTGGATCGCCAAGACAAGTCTGGTACTATTTCACCACCCCAGAGGGATAGAAGGTGGCTGGCTTGGGAGGGAATTCGAACCAGGAACCTGGTATCGAATGCATGCGACAACCGGCACCTCCTCCGAGTGCGTTGCGCGCACCACAAAATAGCTTACCATTACCGTAACAGGGCAAAACCTTCCCAGTAACAAATCGCTAACAGTACAAGCTTGGTACCACAGGTGATGAAAAAGCAGGAGGATAGTAGCATGTGGGAAGTACTGACCGGACCGGAACTCCATAAAAATCCATCTTTACAGTATCCCTAAAATGATCCACCAGGGATATATGTCGTCGTTAGTCAGTCCTTTTGTCGGATGCGCCACTTACTCTCCATACTTCAATTTCTTCTAGCTACGGCTCTCGAGCTCTAGAAGTCCTGTTCGATCGTGAGGACGATTTGAATGCGTACTTGGCCTAGCCACCCAACGATTTGCAAGAACGTGAGGTGATGAGTACCAAAGGGCGACACATAGAGCTCTAGGAGACCTGTGCGAAGCTTGGCTCTTTCCCTGCTGTCTTTACTTTCATAATTTCTATGTGGGAAGCTGTAGCACAGGCTCGTGTAAACTGAAAAATCGCACAAGCAGTCAATATGTTCTCTCCTTGTGACTTCAAATGACTGCCGGGATTCCCAAGAAACGTCTATTTCATGAACGTCGTGATTTTTGCCCGCAAAGGCACCTTCGCAGGACCACTTCATGATGCATAGATACGTTTTCAATTCAAACACTTTTCAAACTAAATTGGACACTTTTCAAACCAAACTGGACACTCTTCTAAGCTAGCCTAAAACTTTGGAGATCAAAGCGCGAACTGCTCCAGATCGAAATAAGCCCCTTCTTCTTCATTAAACTAGACACTCTCCAAGAAGGATAGAATAATTGTTGTTCAAGGAAATATTTCGTATAACTTTCTTTGATGTTTCAGTTCACCTACCCAATATGTGAACACATTGTTTAAAATTTTATAATAATTTCATTTTTAAGGAAAACTAGTGGTTTAAAGTTTTTACAAACTTTAAAATCTAAGAAGGCGGCCACTAAAAATAATGCTAAAAAGAGATTGCTTACCAGGCCCTCATCCATGACGTGCTAAATTTTAGAATTTCTTTGCGTGGAATTTGACGCCTCTTGACGATGCAAAAAAAACAAATGTGAGGAACACATATATCCTCACTTTGATGGTTCATGCAGTTGACCTTTACACTATCAAACAAATAAACGTTGCGAAGAACTTTTTGGGAGCATGGAGTGATTTCATTCTTTGATGATTGACGCTGTACGCTTGCTTTTTTGGCACGCTTTACGACAAACTTTAATTATCTATGCAGCGTTCTTGAGCTGTCCACCGACATTGTTAACGTTTTTATCAGGCTGACGTTTCGGCCAGAGAGTTTTCCCTTCTTCGAAGCCTGGAAAAGCCGGAAACATTCGCGCAAAACTAATTGCCCAAACACCATTTCATCCTACAGAATGCTTTTCTTAAGGAAAATTGAGACAAGATCAGATATGGGAGCTGCGAAGGACGACTAACCTGACAGGTGATTGCTGTAAAGGAACACTGTTCACTCGTAGCTTAACGTGGGTGAGTGAGCTTCAACCCCCGAGACCACCCGACTTATATACCCCCGTAGAGCAGATCGAATGGTGGATCAGAACCTGCAGAGTTCAATGAAGGATGGCAGATTTTGCCATATTGCTAGACACTCCTCCTTTCGATTGACCTGGGATTCCTAGCCGTGATCCAAAGTGCCTCCAGTGTCCTGCGAGGGTGATACCACTTCCAGGGCCAAATCTTCACGGACACCTGGGGTATCTCTCCTTCACGGTATTGAACCCTGTGTTCTTCCCAAGGAGTGAAGACGTTACCTTTCGTAACACCATCTAGATGTTCCTTGTTTCTGTCACAAAGGGGTTTGCCCTCTTCCCCTATGTAGTCCTCTCCGCACTCATTGCACGACATGAGAGAAACCACACCAGATGTCCTGAAATCTCCCTCTCTTCCATTAGAGCCAACACTGTAGGACAGAGTTTAGCACGTCTTATCGTAGGCGCGATTCCCGACTAGTTGCCTACTTCAAGGTTCTGGGAGGGTTTTCAACAACACTCACCAATTTCTGAAGATCAGCTATGCGAAGACGCTTTCGTATCTCAGCACTTGTTTCGTCGTGTTTTTTTATTAGGTCGGCAACTAATTTCGTGGACTCTCAAGCGGCTTCAACAAAAGTGCTCATAAACAAATAACAAATAACAGTTTTCAACCAAAATAAGATCTGTTGGAACGCGGGACTGCTTCCCATTTATCAGCTACCTGGCCCATTCCACAGCTGTAGAATTCCTGTGCTTTTGAAGCCAAGAATCCTTGGAGGTGCATTTTGACATGGTCCACATTAATAAGTCGTTCTCCAACCAAGAAGTGCTGAAGCGTGCCATAAAGGTGCTAGTCACTTGGCGCACAGCCTGTGCTGTAAGGTGGGTGAGTTAGACGTTCCCAGCTAAGGTCTTCGATTTTTTGAAGCTCCCGATTCGTGACATGTGATCTGGCGTTATCTTGCTGATAGATAATTCCGCTCCTGAAAGTCTCTCTGAACCGATTCCAGCGGAGTTCAGCCTGCGCGCGGCCAGGCTGAGAAGAGTAGATTACAGCATTAATGCCGGAACCGTTCTTGACGAGCTCCCAGAAATTAATACCTTCTTGACACCACCAAACGGAGGGAACATAGCGAACCGGACGCCTCAAAAAATAGAAGACCTTGACTGGGAGCGTCAAGCTCATCCACTTTACAGCCCGGACCTTGCGCCGAGTGACTACCACATTTTTAGTTCGGTGCAGTACTTCTTGGTTGGATACCGATTTAATAATGTGGACCGGGTCAAAATGCACCTCCAAAGATTCTTGGCCTTAAAAGCACAATAATTCTACGGCCGTGGGATAGACCAGCTACCTGATATATGGGAAGCACTTCTGCGTTCTGAGGGATCTTATTTCAATTAAAGATTGTCATTAGTTATTTGTTAATAAATACTTTTGCTGAAGATTCTTGAGAGTCCACGAAATTAGTTGCCAACCTAATATGAAAGGTACATAGAAGCGTAAAAAATTTAATTTATCATTTTTTCTAAAAATAAAAAATTTATAAGATCACTACTCTTGTTGAAGCAGGTGAACTAAAAAAATCGAAGAATATTAACCAAATTTTCTTTGAACAAAAAATTATTCTAATCATACTATGAGTTTGTAGTTTAACCTGTCTAAAGGACATTTTGGGCGCGTGTAGCGCAGTCGGTGGAGGCGCCGACTGTCGACTGCACCCGATACCAGGTTCCTAGTTCGGATTTACCGCCCAGGCCAACCAAGCCTTCCATCCCTCCGGGGTTGGCTAATTGGTACCAGACTTGTTTGGGAAGGATAAAACTCGTTCATCGGCTGGCCACCGCAAATCATTGTATGGCCAAATACGCATTCAACTCGCCTCCACGACATCCCGTAGAAGTGGAATGCATGGCGCATCCCAAAGGGAATTGAATAACGCCGTCCTTTATCCTTTTTTAAATGAAATTTTGCTTTGGAGGAGTTTGCTTCGATTTCAAAATGCTTAAGCTAGCTTAGAAGAGTGTCCAGTTTGACGTGAAAGTGGTAATGATAGTGTAGAGCAATGTAGTGTACCAAAATACAGTACAGAACAGTACAATATAGAACACTATATTATAGCATATATTATATTATATTATATTTTTATTATGTGCATATATTAAAGCATAGTATAGTATGCTAGTGAGAAGTTTTTGTGTAAACTAGTGTGGAGATTGCGTTGTGATCTACAACCCAATAAATTTACACGTTATATAGGAGTGATTCTGTTAACGAAGCGTTGTATACAGAATTTCAACATGCTGCATCCCGTGGACGCCTAAGCTAATATAGATCCGCGTTAGTTGAGAACTAGTCAGCGCTAGAAAGTACTCACCTTATTCTTTTATTGAGAAGAATGAGAAGCTTTAGATTTGAGGTGCTCAGGTACATATTGTCCTGTGCTCTGCGACAGGACAATACCTGAGCACCTCAAATCGATAGTTTATAGAACAGTCGTTCGCACAGTAGCGACGAACGGTGCTGAGTGCTGGCCCGTGACGAAGGAAATTGAAAGCCGCCTCAGTGTAATGGAGACGAAAACGCTACGGTGGACGGCTGGAGTTACGCGTTTGGACCGCGTTCGCAACGACGCCATACGACAGAGGTTCGGTGTCGCCCCGATAGCCGAGAAGCTGCGCGAAGCTCGTCTTCGATGGTACGGCCACGTCCTTCGCGCTGACGACAACACCGTCCGGAAGATAGGCCTGAACCTTGAGGTCCCTAGAAAGCGACCCAGGGGACGTCCGAAGAAACGTTGGCTAGATACGTTGCACTTGGACTTAAAGATGGCTTGTGTGCACCCTGATCAAGCATTTGGTCGGGAGAACTGGAGTCACCACACCAGAAGAGCGGACCCCGCCACCAAGCGGGACAGACGCTAATGAAAATGATGATGATGATGAATGAGAAGCTTTAGAAAAACTGTGTGCACCAAGAACTTTGCTTTCGCTGACCACATTCTCTTCTATGGTATACTATTATAATTTGTGCTCCTTCTGTAGTTATAAGAACCATAGCCGGCTTAATCTGCAAGGGCAACAGCAGCACTATCTGAGCTGAGAAGTGGTTTACGTCTTACTGATCCTATGGACATGCCCTTCATGGAACAAAACACAGCTCGATATCTCCACCCTGCTCCCTGTGCTTCCTATCTTTTAGGTTGTCGGATTGTAAATGTATTCTGCTTTCGACTTGTCATCTCTCTGCTATTGTTCCTTCGCAGAATCTTATCGCATCCTGCCTGAAGTATTTGGTAACGAAGTTCCATCATTACAATGCCAGCGTTGGTTTCAACGTTTCCGAAACGGTGATGAGAGCCTTGAAGACGAAGAACATCGACGGCATTCTGAAATTGTGGAGAGCCAAGAATAAGGGAAGCTGTTGAGTCGGATCCACACAAACTACAAGTGAGCTCGCACAGAGATTTTGTTGTCACCATTATACCATTGCCGATCGTTTGCATGCAATCGGGAAGTCAATTCGGTGTGGAAAATGGGTGTCACAGCTAAACGACACGGACAGGGCAGCACCACGAGTCGCCATCACTGGAATTCGCATCCACAACACCAGGAACAGCGGATTCTATGACTCCATCGTGACGTCGGATGAGAACTGGATTCACTACGACAATGCTACGAAAGCAGCAATGGTTGAGCCCCAGTAAGACAACGACGAAAACTGACATTCACGAAAAAATGTCATGTCATGCTCTGTGCTTGATGGAACAGTGGAGATCTGGTGAATTTTGAGGTGCTGGATCCAGGCCCAACAGTTACGACAGACCTTTACAAAGAACAACTGAGCCGCGTGGACCAAGCACTGCGTCAAGAAGGAGTGAACACAGCAACTGTGAAATTCTTCCATGACAACGTTCAACCTCACGCCGCAAATACCACGCTGCAAAAAATTGAGGAGTTGGGCTGGGAGCTTCAGCCTCACCAGCCTTATAGCTCAGACCTTGCGCCAGAATACCATATTTTCCGGTCAATGCATCACGACTCGGCGAAGAACAAATTCAAGAGCTGTGACAAACTCGAAATTTGGGTTTCCAACTTCTTCGAGTAGCAGCCACCGGATTTTTCAAGAAAGGCATCCATTCTTTGCGAGGACGTTGGCGACATGCCATTCATAATAATGGAGATTACCTCTTGCGTTAAGGTATGATCATTATTTTCTTGTAGCAGAATTTGAGAAACGACATTTATAATCCGAAACCCTAAGAGAACCCTTTGCCCTTGGAATTCTGTGTTTCTGACTAGAGGAGGAGAATGCTGAGGACTCCACCACTAATTCTAGCTTTACCGAGTACGCTTCTTCTTCTTCTTCTTCTTCAGCATTTGTCCGGCTTAGCTGCGGAGAGCGCTTTTCTGGAATGTTGACACCAATTTTCCTGATCAAATGCCTGATCAGGGTGCAGCCTAGCCATCTTCAAGTCTTGATGCAGCATATCAAGCCACCGCTGTTTTGGTCGCCCTTGTGGACGCCAACCGGGCACATCAAGGTTAAGACCAGTGTTTTGGACGGTGTATTCCGCGCGAACGACGTATCCGTACCATCTCAGACGAGCTTCACGCAATTTCCCTTCTATCGGGGTGACACCAAATCCTTGCCGAATAGAGTCGTTGCGCACACGGCCCAAACGCGTAACCCCGGCCGTTCAACGCAGCATATTCGTCTCCATTCCGCTGAGACGCCTTTCAATTTCTTTAATAACGGGTCAGTATTTAGCTAAATAGCTACTGGTCCTACGACTGCTCTCTACATCTTCGACTTTAGGCGCTTTGGTATCTTCTTGTCGCAGAGCACTCCCGTCAGATAGCGTCTTCTGGACCAATCTGCATTCATTCGTTACTTCACTTCAACGAGTGTACTAGCGTCGGATGGCGACTGTCCATCCATCCCCAATACTTGAAAACCGAAGTACGCGGTACGTCCAAGGAACAGGCTGCTGAATATTACGTGATGTGGCATCCATAACGAGGACGAAGAGTGGTGGAGGAACCCTTTCATGTATTCTGACAGAGATGGGAAACTCCATTGTTGACTTACCTGCTGCAGCTTGTACTTGACTCTTTGGACAAGAGCACATTATTCGTACCCACTCTATAAGCTCTTCGGGGACTCCGGGTTCTCGTAAGCCATACCATATCACTTCACGCGGAACGGGATCAAAAGCCTTCTCCAAATCCAGGAAGGCAAGATGCACCGGCTCCTGTTTTTCCCGGTGTTTTTCTATCAGAAGACGAACAGCGTGTATGGCATCTACTGTGTCACAACCAGCTACGAAGCCGGTTGGTAGAGAGAGGGACGATATCACGAATGCGCCCGTCGACAACCCGCTCGAAAATCTTCATGCTATGCAAAAGCAATCGGATTGGACGGTAGTTTGTGCAGTCTGCAGGACTAGCTTCTTTTTTCAAATTGGAATCATTGTACTTCTCTGCCAAATATCGGGCACTTTCTTCTCCGCAGTAACCTGGTTGAAGAACGTCACCAGCCAACTCGTTGGGTACTAGGATTTCGATTTCCACACGTCATCCGCCAAGTCATCGGAGCCCGTTGCCTTGCCTGGCTTCATCTTCTTCAGAGCCGCTTCTGTCTCCTCTAACGTGAGTTTCAGAACAGGACCGTAAACAGGAGGAGAAGGTGGAATGCCCGGATGAGCAAATTCTATTGTCGAGATTTCCTCGGAAGTAGGTGCACCATCGATTCAAAACCGTCTTGCGATCCATGAGTAGATGACCGTTCTCATAGTTGATGCCAAAGAACTTCTCAGTCTGGCGATGACGGACCTTCTCGAATCGACAAAAAAATCGCTTGCCATCGCGAGACTCAAGCTTCTCGTTGACATCATCGTAACGAGTGGCTATTGCAACGGTTACCGCTTTCTTAACGGCTTTCTGGGCTTTCTTGGCTTCCGCCATTCGTCGGCTGTCCTATCGCCGTAGGATGCGTGGTATAATCTCTTCTCTCGGATGTTTCCTCAACTTCGTTAGTCCACAGCCATGTCCTCTTATCGATCTTACGTCGTCTCGGTTTCGTAGTGCCGAGTTCGGAACGAGTAACATGAGTATCGCGTCGGTTGCACTTTTCCATGTCTTGTCGACGGTCGCGAACGTCGGCAACCGAATGCGCGAATTCACAACTGCTTCATTCTCTCTCAGTCGCCACCAGTTGATCCTTGACGGACCGCTCCATTCAACCTGCCTAAACATAGGTGGTGTGATCTTTATAGTACAGGGCGGCGTTGTGTGGCGACCGTTTCATAAGGCACGACCTTTGCGTCCGTGACTTTCCTTAGTCACGATTTCGCACAAGGACTATGTCGATCTGCGTTTTAGAATTTCCGCTGTAGAATGAGATGAGGTGGAATTCACGTTTTCGGAACCTTGTGTTCACGATGGTGAGTCACGCGACTCCATGTACTCGAGGATACGCTCACCATGAGCGTAACGTGAACCAAAACGGAGGTCGCCAAGGCAGCCGTACCCGTCTTTCGCAGCGATAACGTGCCCGTTAAGGTCACCTGCGAAGATGATTACGTCTTGTGACGGCACCTCTGCTGTCTTCTCATCAAGCATATATATATTGGATTCGATCAAAAGTCTTTGGATAATTGGATGATTCGGATAACGGCGATTTCGGAAACACCGGATTTTTGGATGATTCGGTCAAGGGCGATTTTGACGGCCTCGGATTTTTGGATGATTCGGATAAAGGCAATTTCGCGGAAACCGGATTTTTTGATGATTCGGATCGGAACACCCGAATCGTATATCCGAAAATGATTCATTCGATACAATGGATCCGATCTGTGGAGCATGTACAGAGAAAAGATGATACCGCCATCGATCGCGTCTCTGCAATCGCGTCTCGTAACCGTCCGGAGACGATTATGCCAACACCGCTGGTGGTCCTGGGACTGCCGCACAGAAGGGCCTTAGAACCTCGGCTTATGTCCCTTAACTTGCTACAGGACCACCTCGTCTCCTGCATGTCAATCTTTCTTCTCTCTGGTGCCTCTGCCAATTCGCACGATAGGCAGAACAACGTACCCACATTCAGCGTTGCCACGCGGGTCTTGATTACGTTGCGGAACTTTGAACTAACAAAATTTCTTCCCCCCCCCCATCCGTCTATGCATCAGGGACCCTCGCATACTTTCCACACTCGCCTGGCTCTGCGAGTATGCGTCAGCTCCTGCGGACGCGTAGCATTTTCTCGTGGAACATTCAACACAGTCAACCATACGATGTAACATGGGCTGTTGTAGACCAGCTTCTCACAAGGGCCTGTCACCTTCATTCGAGTGTCCGTGTTCAGCTACCTGGCCCATTCCACAGCTGTAGAATTCCTGTGCTTTTGAAGCCAAGAATCCTTGGAGGTGCATTTTGACATGGTCCACATTAATAAGTCGTTCTCCAACCAAGAAGTGCTGAAGCGTGCCATAAAGGTGCTAGTCACTTGGCGCACAGCCTGTGCTGTAAGGTGGGTGAGTTAGACGTTCCCAGCTAAGGTCTTCGATTTTTTGAAGCTCCCGATTCGTGACATGTGATCTGGCGTTATCTTGCTGATAGATAATTCCGCTCCTGAAAGTCTCTCTGAACCGATTCCAGCGGAGTTCAGCCTGCGCGCGGCCAGGCTGAGAAGAGTAGATTACAGCATTAATGCCGGAACCGTTCTTGACGAGCTCCCAGAAATTAATACCTTCTTGACACCACCAAACGGAGGGAACATAGCGAACCGGACGCCTCAAAAAATAGAAGACCTTGACTGGGAGCGTCAAGCTCATCCACTTTACAGCCCGGACCTTGCGCCGAGTGACTACCACATTTTTAGTTCGGTGCAGTACTTCTTGGTTGGATACCGATTTAATAATGTGGACCGGGTCAAAATGCACCTCCAAAGATTCTTGGCCTTAAAAGCACAATAATTCTACGGCCGTGGGATAGACCAGCTACCTGATATATGGGAAGCACTTCTGCGTTCTGAGGGATCTTATTTCAATTAAAGATTGTCATTAGTTATTTGTTAATAAATACTTTTGCTGAAGATTCTTGAGAGTCCACGAAATTAGTTGCCAACCTAATATGAAAGGTACATAGAAGCGTAAAAAATTTAATTTATCATTTTTTCTAAAAATAAAAAATTTATAAGATCACTACTCTTGTTGAAGCAGGTGAACTAAAAAAAATCGAAGAATATTAACCAAATTTTCTTTGAACAAAAAATTATTCTAATCATACTATGAGTTTGTAGTTTAACCTGTCTAAAGGACATTTTGGGCGCGTGTAGCGCAGTCGGTGGAGGCGCCGACTGTCGACTGCACCCGATACCAGGTTCCTAGTTCGGATTTACCGCCCAGGCCAACCAAGCCTTCCATCCCTCCGGGGTTGGCTAATTGGTACCAGACTTGTTTGGGAAGGATAAAACTCGTTCATCGGCTGGCCACCGCAAATCATTGTATGGCCAAATGCGCATTCAACTCGCCTCCACGACATCCCGTAGAAGTGGAATGCATGGCGCATCCCAAAGGGAATTGAATAACGCCGTCCTTTATCCTTTTTTAAATGAAATTTTGCTTTGGAGGAGTTTGCTTCGATTTCAAAATGCTTAAGCTAGCTTAGAAGAGTGTCCAGTTTGACGTGAAAGTGGTAATGATAGTGTAGAGCAATGTAGTGTACCAAAATACAGTACAGAACAGTACAATATAGAACACTATATTATAGCATATATTATATTATATTATATTTTTATTATGTGCATATATTAAAGCATAGTATAGTATGCTAGTGAGAAGTTTTTGTGTAAACTAGTGTGGAGATTGCGTTGTGATCTACAACCCAATAAATTTACACGTTATATAGGAGTGATTCTGTTAACGAAGCGTTGTATACAGAATTTCAACATGCTGCATCCCGTGGACGCCTAAGCTAATATAGATCCGCGTTAGTTGAGAACTAGTCAGCGCTAGAAAGTACTCACCTTATTCTTTTATTGAGAAGAATGAGAAGCTTTAGATTTGAGGTGCTCAGGTACATATTGTCCTGTGCTCTGCGACAGGACAATACCTGAGCACCTCAAATCGATAGTTTATAGAACAGTCGTTCGCACAGTAGCGACGAACGGTGCTGAGTGCTGGCCCGTGACGAAGGAAATTGAAAGCCGCCTCAGTGTAATGGAGACGAAAACGCTACGGTGGACGGCTGGAGTTACGCGTTTGGACCGCGTTCGCAACGACGCCATACGACAGAGGTTCGGTGTCGCCCCGATAGCCGAGAAGCTGCGCGAAGCTCGTCTTCGATGGTACGGCCACGTCCTTCGCGCTGACGACAACACCGTCCGGAAGATAGGCCTGAACCTTGAGGTCCCTAGAAAGCGACCCAGGGGACGTCCGAAGAAACGTTGGCTAGATACGTTGCACTTGGACTTAAAGATGGCTGGTGTGCACCCTGATCAAGCATTTGGTCGGGAGAACTGGCGTCACAACACCAGGAGAGCGGACCCCGCCACCAAGCGGGACAGACGCTAATGAAAATGATGATGATGATGAATGAGAAGCTTTAAAAAAACTGTGTGCACCAAGAACTTTGCTTTCGCTGACCACATTCTCTTCTATGGTATACTATTACAATTTGTGCTCCTTCTCTAGTTATAAGAACCATAGCCGGCTTAATCTGCAAAGGCACCAGCAGCACTATCTGAGCTGAGAGGTGGTTTACGTCTCACTGATCCTATGGCTATCCCCTTCATGGAAAAAGCACAGCTCGTTGTCTCCACACTGCTCTTTCGCTTCCCATCTTCTAGGTTGTCGGATTTTAAATGTATCCTACTTCCGATTTCTCATCTCTCTGCTACTGTTCCATCTTGGATCATGTTACTAAGCATGCTTAACAAGCGTTTCCGGTGGCATCTTTCGCCAAAGTTCCGTTCCGTTTCGTTGACCATTTTAAAGATTTTTTTTAGATTAATGATGATCGAACAAAAGTACCGAGTGATAGTTTGCTTGTTCAATGACTTCAAGCAAAGCTTAACTGGCGCAGAATCTTATCGCATCCTGCCTGCAGTATTTGGTAACTAAGTTCCATCATTACAATGCCAGCTTTGGTTTCAACGTTTCCGAAACGGCGATGAGAGCCTTGAAGACGAAGAACATCTTCGGCATTCTGAAATTGTGGAGAGCCAAGAATAAAGGAAGCTGTTGAGTCGGATCCACACAAACTACAAGTGAGCTCGCACAGAGATTTTGTTGTCACCATTATACCATTGCCGATCGTTTGCATGCAATCGGGAAGTCAATTCGGTGTGCAAAATGGGTGCCACATCAGCTAAACGACACGGACAGGGCAGCACCACGAGTCGCCATCACCGGAATTCGCATCCACAACACCAGGAACAGCGGATTCTATGATTCCATCGCGACGTCGGATGAGAACTGGATTCACTACGACAATGCTACGAAAGAAGCAATGGTTGAGCCCCAGTAAGGTTCCGAAGACAACGACGAAAACTGACATTCACGGAAAAATGTCATGCTCTGTGCTTGATGGAACAGTGGAGATCTGGTGAATTTTGAGGTGCTGGATCCAGGCCCAACAGTTACGACAGACCTTTACAAAGAACAACTGAGCCGCGTGGACCAAGCACTGCGTCAAGAAGGAGTGAACACAGCAACTGTGAAATTCTTCCATGACAACGTTCAACCTCACGCCGCAAATACCACGCTGCAAAAAATTGAGGAGTTGGGCTGGGAGCTTCAGCCTCACCAGCCTTATAGCTCAGACCTTGCGCCAGAATACCATATTTTCCGGTCAATGCATCACGCCTCGGCGAAGAACAAATTCAAGAGCTGTGACGAACTCGAAATTTGGGTTTCCAACTTCTTCGAGTAGCAGCCGCCGGATTCTTCAAGAAAGGCATCCATTATTTGCGAGGACGTTGGCGACATGCCATTCATAATAATGGAGATTACCTCTTGCGTTAAGGTATGATCATTATTTTCTTGTAGCAGAATTTGTTTTTGAGCAGAAACGACATTTATAATCCGACAACCTAAGAGAACCCTTTGCCCTTGGAATTCTGTGTTTCTGACTAGAGGAGGAGAATGCTGAGGACTCCACCACTAATTCTAGCTTTACCGAGTACGCTTCTTCTTCTTCTTCTTCTTCTTCTTCAGCATTTGTCCGGCTTAGCTGCGGAGTCCGCTTTTCTGGAATGTTGACACCAATTTTCCTGATCAAATGCCTGATCAGGGTGCAGCCTAGCCATCTTCAAGTCTTGATGCAGCATATCAAGCCACCGCTGTTTTGTTTTTTTTGTTTTTCAAGGTTAAGACCAGTGTTTTGGACGGTGTATTCTGCGCGAACGACGTATCCGTACCATCTCAGACGAGCTTCACGCAATTTCCCTTCTATCGGGGTGACACCAAATCCTTGCCGAATGGAGTCGTTGCGCACACGGCCCAAACGCGTAACCTCGGCCGTTCAACGCAGCATATTCTTCTCCATTCCGCTGAGACGCCTCTCAATTTCTTTAATAACGGGTCAGCATTTTACTAAATAGCTACTGGTCCTACGACTGCTCTCTACATCTTCGACTTTAGGCGCTTTGGTATCTTCTTGTCGCAGAGCACTCCCGTCAGATAGCGTCTTCTGGACCAATCTGCATTCATTCGTTACTTCACTTCAACGAGTGTACTAGCGTCGGACGGCGACTGTCCATCCATCCCCAATACTTGAAAACCGAAGTACGCGGTACGTCCAAGGAACAGGCTGCTGAATATTACGTGATATGGCATCCATAACGAGGACGAAGAGTGGTGGGGGAACCCTTCCATGTATTCTGACAGAGATGGAAAACTCCATTGTTGACTTACCTGCTGCAGCTTGTACTTGACTCTTTGGACAAGAGCACATTATTCGTACCCACTCTATAAGCTCTTCGGGGACTCCGGGCTCTCGTAAGCCATACCATATCACTTCACTCGGAACGGGATCAAAAGCCTTCTCCAAATCCAGGAAGGCAAGATGCACCGGCTCCTGTTTTTCCCGGTGTTTTTCTATCAGAAGACGAACAGCGTGTATGGCATCTACTGTGTCACAACCAGCTACGAAGCCGGTTGGTAGAGAGAGGGACGATATCACGAATGTGCCCGTCGACAACCCGCTCGAAAATCTTCATGCTATGCAAAAGCAATCGGATTGGACGGTAGTTTGTGCAGTCTGCAGGACTACGCTTCTTTTTTCAAATTGGAATCATTGTGCTTCTCTGCCAAATATCGGGCACTTTCTTCTCCGCAGTAACCTGGTTGAAGAACGTCACCAGCCAACTCGTTGGGTGCTAGGATTTCGATTTCCACAAGTCAGCCGCCAAGTCATCGGAGCCCGTTGCCCTGCCTGGCTTCATCTTCTTCAGAGCCGCTTCTGTATCCTCTACCGTGAGTTTCAGAACAGGACCGTAAACAGGAGGAGAAGGTGGAATGCCCGGATGAGCAAACTCTATTGTCGAGATTTCCTCGGAAGTAGGTGCACCATCGATTCAAAACCGTCTTGCGATCCATGAGTAGATGACCGTTCTCATAGTTGATGCCAAAGAACTTCTCAGTCTGGCGATGACGGACCTTCTCGAATCGACAAAAAAATCGCTTGCCATCGCGAGACTCAAGCTTCTCGTTGACATCATCGTAACGAGTGGCTATTGCAACGGTTACCGCTTTCTTAACGGCTTTCTGGGCTTTCTTGGCTTCCGCCATTCGTCGGCTGTCCTATCGCCGTAGGATGCGTGGTATAATCTCTTCTCTCGGATGTTTCCTCAACTTCGTTAGTCCACAGCCATGTCCTCTTATCGATCTTACGTCGTCTCGGTTTCGTAGTGCCGAGTTCGGAACGAGTAACATGAGTATCGCGTCGGTTGCACTTTTCCATGTCTTGTCGACGGTCGTGAACGTCGGCAACCGAATGCGCGAATTCACAACTGCTTCATTCTCTCTCAGTCGCCACCAGTTGATCCTTGACGGACCGCTCCATTCAACCTGCCTAAACATAGGTGGTGTGATCTTTATAGTACAGGGCGGCGTTGTGTGGCGACCGTTTCATAAGGCACGACCTTTGCGTCCGTGACTTTCCTTAGTCACGATTTCGCACAAGGACTATGTCGATCTGCGTTTTAGAATTTCCGCTGTAGAATGAGATGAGGTGGAATTCACGTTTTCGGAACCTTGTGTTCACGATGGTGAGTCAAGCGACTCCGTGTACTCGAGGATACGCTCACCATGAGCGTAACGTGAACCAAAACGGAGGTCGCCAAGGCAGCCGTACCCGTCTTTCGCAGCGCCAACGTGCCCGTTAAGGTCACCTGCGAAGATGATTACGTCTTGTGACGGCACCTCTGCTGTCTTCTCATCAAGCATATATACATTGGATCCGATCAAGTCTTTGGATAATTGGATGATACGGATAACGGCGATTTCGGAAACACCGGATTTTTGGATGATTCGGACAAGGGCGATTTTGACGACCTCGGATTTTTGGATGATTCGGATAAAGGCAATTTCGCGGAAACCGGATTTTTGATGATTCGGATCGGAACACCCGAATCGTATATCCGAAAATGATTCATTCGATACAATGGATCCGATCTGTGGAGCATATGCAGAGAAAAGATGATACCGCAATCGATCGCGTCTCTGCAATCGCGTCTCGTAACCGTCCGGAGACGATTATGCCAACACCGCTGGTGGTCCTGGGACTGCCGCACAGAAGGGCCTTAGAACCTCGGCTTATGTCCCTTAACTTGCTACAAGACCACCTCGTCTCCTGCATGTCAATCTTTCTTCTCTCTGGTGCCTCTGCCAATTCGCACGATAGGCACAACAACGTACCCACATTCACCGTTGCCACGCGGGTCTTGATTACGTTGCGGAACTTTGAACTAACAAAATTTCTCCCCCCCCCCCCATCCGTCTATGCATCAGGGACCCTCGCATACTTTCCACACTCGCCTGGCTCTGCGAGTATGCGTCAGCTCCGCGGCGTAGCATTTTCTCGTGGAACATTCAACACAGTCAACCATACGATGTGACATGGGCTGTTGTAGACCAGCTTCTCACAAGGGCCTGCCACCTTCATTCGAGTGTCCGTGTTCAGCTCGGCTTGCAAAAGCGAACAGTTTCCAATGGCACCACGTGGAGGAACGGACATCGCCACTACAGGGTATGATTGCTCTTCTGTTCTTATTTTTTCCTCTGCCCCACGCTCCGCCTTCTTGTCCACTTTCTGCCGCTTTTTTTTCGGTAGATTCAGAATTTGTTTACATAGTTTGGTATTCTTGCACCTTGACTGTTCATGAATCTTCATGGTGTGTACGATTTTTCTAAGGTTTTTAGCACGCCATAGCATGAACACCAAATAAGTAAATAAATTTCTTGACAACATCGCTGTTGACGAACAGCTCTCGGGAGGAAGGACTAGAACTACGGTCCCACTGCTGAACACACTGACGATGGGTTGTGCAAGCCGATAAAGTGCACAATATTTATCGTAGCCGATAAATTTTGAACTGTATCATAACATGTCGGGCCACAAATGATCCTATTACTCCTTCAGACCTTACTAGATGGCAATGCAACAAAACAGCTGAACTTTGAATGCAACAAATCATTCATCCAAAGAACAATGCAGGACGAGGTACAAACAGCAATTCATTTATTGTCCATAAGCAACATAGGATAACTATACATAGTGGGCAATGTGGAAATCCTTTGAGGTGTTTCAGGTACACTACCTTCACAATAATTCTAATATTGAATGTGTAGGAGAAGATTGGCGAGGCTGGGTAGTGACTTCGGAAGACCCAAGTTAACCACATTCGGAGAGTCGTTGGATACACCGCCCCCAGAAAGGGGCGGGGCGAGGGGCGCGCCGAGGACAAGATGTCCGAGCCTTCACATGGAGGCATCGCATTTCTAATCACTTCCCTTGGCCCTGCAGCTCTATTCCTGAACTAATTTCGTTCTTGAGACAAGAGTCAGAATCTCGTTCACTATATTTGAGGGAAAAGAGTTTTCAGGTGCAGCGCCAAGGCTCTCTTCAGGTCCCCCGCCCCCCATTGCTCAGTACGAAGGCGTCGTCCGTATTTTCCGACAAGTACAGCAACACCTTCAGAGCTGGCAACATCTGGAAAATGATTTCAGAGTTTCCCGTGATGCGCTTCCCAATCGTCTGCTATCAGTTGTTAGGTTTTTGGACGACGTCACGCCAATTAACGATGGCTTCGCGCGCAGCAAACTTGTCCCAATAGGGCGGCGCGGGTAGGGCGGGATCTGGGTGGCGGGCACCACGGTGTACCGAACGACTGCCCCCCACATTCTGCGGGTAGTTAGCTTGGAGAAGCACTTATCTCCATAAAAAGTGCTACTACTGCAAATAAAACGACGAAAGTGCTGAACAAGCCTTGCTAATGGAGCACGGTACTACTCCAAAATCAGCCTACGATAGCCACCAGTGCCAAATGTCGTGTTCAGTGTTACGGAGCGTTTAGGCATTGTTTAGTGACGCGCGACGCGATGCCATGTGTAGTGGCCGAAATGATCAATCGCGTCGCTCGATCAATTTGGCCACTAGGCATGCATCGCGTCGCGCGTCACGTTCACATTAAATAAGGTCTTAGCCCTAGTTTGTTCTTTCGCCGCCTGGCGGCGCGGCACCATGATCGCCATAGATATCGATTTTCGCGCCGCCCGGTCGATATCTATCCCGACCATCGTGCCGCGCCGCGCAGCGGCGCAATTTTGAACTAGGGCTTAGTGTGCAAGCGACGCGCCACGCGATATGACGTTAAACCCCTACTATATCGATTGGCGACGCGACGACGTGGAGCTTATCATTAAGTCGCGCGTACCGTGCATACTAAATGATCCCTTAGACCCCGTTCATACTTCCATTACCCAGAGCGGCGATTCGAACGGAGATAGGGAGCGTGTCGAGTGCACGCGACGCGTGACGCGATATAATGATAAGCTTCCGTATCGATTCATCGCTTATCGATATATCGTATCGCGTGCAGCGTGCACGCTAATGCTCCCATATCGATCGCGCGACGCGATGAATCGATATGGGAGCTTACCATCTCATCGCGTCGCGCCGCGTGCACACTAAACGATTCCTAAACGCTCCCGCATGCGTGCCATAGCATCGCGCTGTTCCGGACGACGACGAGCACTCCGAACAGCCAGCAATGCGGTCACAAGAATGCGTACAATTGCGTACTTGCACTCACGTAATTATGCACACATTTGCGTGCCCACTTCGAAAGACAACTGGAGCAGCAATACAGTGCCCCAATCCAGCGCAGTCAGTCGCATCGCGCTGATTTCGAGAGCGACGCGATCCGACGCTGGGTAATGCGATTGATCGCAGGTTCATGCGATTCACTGCAGCGGGTGGCGTTGATGCTGAGTAAATCTATCAATCAATTTGGCCTCTATACATGGTGTTGCGTCGGCGACGATGAAAATCTAATACAAACGGGGCCTAAGTAAAGAGTCTTGTCTCAAGCCCCTGATCAGGTCCGTGAAGGATTAGTTTCAGGTAACCAAGTTTCGAAAGCACACAGCTTTCAGGCTCTTAAAAATGGAAAGGTGCTCTTTCGCCTTGAGAAATGGTGTAAGAGATTAGTGTTCACCAGTAGTATTGGGACAAAGGCTAGTGATACCGGTTGTTACATGACGGTTGTCACTCTGGTGCTGACAGTAATCGTCGATTTTCTTTGTGATGATAGGTTCTTGAATACTCTGCTCGGCAACATAAATCTGAGTATTTTTGTGCGTATCGTCCTGAAAATGTGAACATTTGACAGAACGAGCCACAACAAAATTCTTGCAGACTACAAAACAACATCAATCTTTAGTGTAGCACACTTCCTACAGTACCGGACATGTCTTTTGGTGATTGGCCGAAAAAGCCGCGCCGGCCAACATAGGCCGCTTTGGAGCGTTCCAAAGCGGCCTTTTTGAATAACTTCTTAAGAAATCAAATACTTGTGAAAATAAACATATACTTGAACTCAGCAGCTCAAGCTCTATCTTTTGGTATATAAATCTCAGTAGAGTTGAACAATGCATATAGGCCCGACAGAATCAATCGAGTGGGCGCGACAGCTTGCAGAGTGGGCGTTTAGGTAATTTTTTTCCAGAAATTCTTAGCCGTCTTACTGAAGAATTGTTCCAAGACTGTACTGCTTGCCTTTGAAGTGCGCCGTGAACAATGCATATAGAAACGGACCTATCAATCGAGGGGGGGGGGAACAGTTTGTAGAGTGAGCATTTAGGGAGTTTTATGTGAAATTCTCTGCCGCCCTACTCAGAAATTGCTGTACTCTGTTCCCGCGAGACTTTGGAGTGCGCTGTGCACTATGCATATAGGATCGAACCTGTCAATCGATTGGGCGAGTCAGCTCGCAAATTGCACCGCGGGAGTGTTCTGAGCGCAATAACTCTGTCGATTTCGAGTCTTTCCGGCTGCAAGCTGTGGATTTTGTAGGCAGTAGGAAGCTCAAAAAGCGCACTGAAACATAGCGACCTAGCTTAAGACTGGACAAAGTTACAGCGGCGCGAAAATGCAGGCAAATTTTGTGTCACACGATTTTTTCCGAGTTCAGTCGACTACTACAGGAAGACGAGGCGAGCTAATGGCATCCAAATGCACGGGCAAGCACAAGACTGAAAGCACTTTACGATGACATGCTCGCAGCTGTGACGAGACCTGTCATCTGGGCGAGTAAGAGCGCGAAGTACATAGACCGGTGTTGTGCTAAATTGCATGCGCGGGCGTGTTCGGAGCGCAATAACTCTGTCAGCTTTCAATCTTTCTGGCTGGAACGTGTGGATTCCGCGGGCAGTAATATGCTTTAGTAAAGCGTTGAAGCACAGTGAATTATCTTACGAATTGGCAAGGTTACGACGGTGCGAAAATGCAGGTTGGGCATGTGTGACACGATTTTTTCAGATTTCGGTCGACCGCTGCGGGTACACGAGGCGAGTTAACGGCATGGAAACTCGCGAACGAGCAAAACACCGAAGGCACTTTACGATGATCTGCTCCTAACTCTCCAGCTGCCTATACTGCCTTAGCCCCATCTGCCATTTTAGAGCGGCAGAAGGTAGCGGTGAAGATTCTTCCGCCCTTACTTGCCCACATTCGAGTTCTCGACGCTATCAATGGTACCACTCTGTTCAGCTCGAGAAGCTCTATCGAATAGTGTCAATCTTGACCAATTCCGGGAGCATCAATTTTTTGACAATTTCACATCAAAGGCGAGGCGAGGCGGCTCAAGGCCGCGGCAGAAGGACAATGACGTCATCGAAAATCGATGTTTTGGAGCCGGGCCAAGTCTGATACCGTTCGATAGAGTTTTTGGTGGTGAATTGAACGGTTTTACTGCGATCAGAAAGAACTGTAATCTGGGCGATTAAGAGCGCGGAGAACATCGACCGTTGTTGTGTTAAATTGGACGCACGGGCGTATTCTGAGCGCAATAACTCTATCACGTTTGAATCTTTCCGGCTGCTACTTGTGCATTTTGTAAGCAGTAGAACGCTCAATCGGTGCGCTGAAACATAGCAACGTAGCTTACGACTGGACAAGGTTACAGCGGGGCGAAAATGCAGTTTAGCCTTGTGTGACACGATTTTTTTCCGATTTCAGTCGACCACTGTAGGAACACGCGATCAGCTAGCGGCCTACGAATGAGTAGGCTAGCAAATCAGCTAAGGTACTTTACGATGATCTGCTCCTAACTCTCCAGCTGCCTATACTGCCTTAGTCCCAGCTGCTATTTTAGAGCTGCGGAGGGCAGCGGTGAAGATTCTTCCGCCCTTACTCGCCCACATTTGAGTTTTTGACCCGCGAGATGGTATCGTTCTGTTCAGCTCGAAAAGCTCTATCGAACAGTATTAATCACGGTCAATTCCGGGAAAATTGATTTTTTTGACAATTTCCTTCGAGGACGATGGCTCTTCGCCGAGCCTGCCCGGACAATGACGTCATCGAAAGTCGGCGAATTCGAAAATTGCCAAATGTTCTTGTCCAAAATCATATAGAGGTTATTTGGGGAGCTGATTACGAATCCGATGCCCGTTTTAAAAATTCCACCAATTTTGGCATGTTACAGCCATTTGAGGTTGGTAGGGTCAGGATCACTGACCACCCTCAGTTATCGGTATGGGTGGTCTCCTGCCATAATCGGCCAAATGGACTTTGGCATCATATTCGGCACCCTAAAGAAATCCTGCACTTTGACTAAATTTGAGCAAATCGGTGTTCCTGACCCGACCACCCTCAGTTATCCAGAAGAAAATCCAAAACCCATCGAAATCGGTAGAATTTTTAAAAACGGACGTCGGATTTGTAATCAGCGCTCCAAATAATCCCTAGATGATTTTGGACGAGGAAATTTGGCCCGGCTCCAAAATATCGATTTTCGATGACGTCATTGACCTTCTGCCGCGGCCTAGAGCCGCCTCGCCTTTGATACGAAATTGTCAAAAACCCGATATTCCCAGAATTGGTCGAGATTAACACCATTCGATAGGGCTTTTCGAGTTAAACAGAATGGTACCATTAGAACTGTGGAAAACTCAAATGAGGGCGAGTAAGGGCGGAAGAAACTTCACCGCCGTCCTCCGCCGCTCTAAAATGGCTGCCGGGAGCGAGGCGGGTTAGAAAGCTGGGGAGCTCTGGGTACTTCTTCGCAAAGTACCTTAACTGGTTTGCTCGCTTACGCATTCCTAGACCGTTAGCTCGTCACGTCTTCCCACAGTGGTCGACTGAATTTGGAAAAAATCGTGTCACACAAGGCTAACCCCATTTTCGCACCGCAATAATTTCGCCCGTTTAGAAGCTACCACGGTGTACTTTCGGGGACTACAAACACATTCTACTGCCTACAAAATCCGCTAGCCGCAGCCGGAACGATTCGATCTCCACAAAGTTATTGCGCTCCGAACACGCTCGCGCATGCAATTTGCGAGCTGTCGCGCCCACTCGATTGATAGGTCCGATTCTGTACGCATTGTTCGCGGCGCACTCCAAATGCAAGGTGGACATTCGTAGAGCAATTTCTGATTGGGGCGGCTGGGAATTTCCGATAAAACTCCCCAAACGCTCGCTCTACAGGTTGTCGCGCTCACTCGATTGGTAGGTCCGGTCCTGTATGCATTGTTCACGCTGCGCTCCAAATGCAATCTGGACAGTCCTAGAGCAATTTCTGATTGGGACGGCAAGAAAATTCCGATAAAACTCCCCAAACGCTCGCTCTACAAGCTGTCGCGCCCACTCGATTGATTCTGTCGGGCCTATATGCATTGTTCAACTCTACTGAGATTTATATACCAAAAGATAGATCTTGAGCTGCTGAGTTCAAGTATGTGTTTATTTTCACAAGTATTTGATTTCTTAAGAAGTTATTCAAAAAGGCCGCTTTGGAACGCTCCAAAGCGGCCTATGTTGGCCGGCGCGGCTTTTTCGGCCAATGACCAAAAGACATGTCCGGTACTGTAGAAAATTTTTGATGCCTTATGTTAACAAATAACTGTGCTCTTGCTGTGAGAAATATCCAACTTCTCCGTACTTTTCTGCCCTCCTATTTGTGTTGATATTCAATCAATCCCAAGTTGCAATCTTCAAGTGCTCTCGGTTCACTTACTTGTTTAGCGTCACAAGAAGTATCGGATTCAGGTAGGAGAACAAGATCCACACACAGTTAATTATACATTGGTGATAGTTCTTTGTCAGTCCAAGCAGTGCTGCAACATCGATATATTTCGTATAATCTTTCTTTGCAAAGCAAAAAGGCAACAAAAATAAAATAAGTTTTGCTACCAGGCAGTGCGGATCGTGTCAACACATTCTGACAGATCTCCATAATCTGACATCGTGGCAAGAAACAGTTCTTGCTCTTTCTCCAATTTATTAACAACTCAAGAAATAAGTAAATCTGTTTACAGTTCCTATTTGAAATAAAAGTGCAGAGACGATATTCTGTTTCACCTCTTATCAGAGGCCATATATATTCTTCAGGCAGTTTGTATAAGTAGAGATACTGTGAAGCCGCATGCACACTCGGCAGCGGTGGTGGCAGCCGTGATTAAGCATAGGGGCATCGAGCAAGAACACTACACTGCCCTCAAAAAGGGGCGGAGCAAAGGGAGCGCCGAGGACGAGATGTCCGGGTCCACCCCCCCCCCAATCACATGGATTTCTAATTACTCCCCTTGACCTGCCAGCTCTATCTTGAACAGATTTCGTTGTTCAGACAAGAGTCGGAATCTTGTGCACATTTGGAGAAAAGGACTTCTCAGCTGCAGCTCCAAGACGTTCTTCGGGTCCCACCGCATTGCTCAGTGCTAAGGCGTCGTCCGCATTTTCCGACAAATACAGCAGCATCTTAACGAGATATGTCATGACAACGACGCGATCATCCACAGAAAGTTCTTCAATATAAGGAGAATTGTTTGATCCCTTAAAATGAGAGGACGGTGAGCCGGTTTTGCGAACAGTTTTCGCTGCCGCTGCTGCCGAGTATGCATGCGGCGTAATAGAACCGTACCTGCTACCCGCACTGGAAAGCGGGTACGATTCGTATTCATGAAAGAAATGAAGGGTATGATAGAACTAAGCCTCTCGCGAGAATAGCCGATCTCACCAGAGCACCGTTTCTCAAAGGGGCGCCGAATCCTCGCAGCTATGCGGATGTACCCACGACGATCGCCGAGCATTCTCTACCCACTGGGCCCGCGTTCATCAAGCAATGGGTATAGGTAGAGATACCGTAACGGAATTATACCCACTACCAGCAATGGGTAGTGGCTACGAATCGTATTCATGAAAGGAATCAAGAGTAGTACAACTAGGCCTTTCGCGAAAACAGATCATTGGAGCGCCATTTTGTCATCATCATCTCATTGGAGCGCCATTTTGTCAATGGGGCGTCAAAGAGTCGCGGGTATACGAATGTACCCACAATGATCGGCGGGTTTTCTTTACCCACTGATATACCCACGAGGGCATATATACGATTGGCGGGTAATGTTTATCATGAATCGTGGGTATGTCCACATCGTGGGTATGTCTACCCCCTATACCCCGCTTACCCACTGGTATAAGCGTTGATGAATCCGGTCTCAGGAAAGTTTTTCAACCTCCCATGGAAGTTTGAAGGGAGACCTAGGTAGATGGATATAGTTTGAAATTCTGATTACAAAAATGTGGGTTGGCATTTCAAAATAGACATCGCTATTTATTTATTTGTTTATTTGTTTGCACTCGAGGGAACACTACAACGCCAGCGAGACAAACAAAATAATCGTTAAAAGCAACAGTAGAATTAACGTCCAGTTACAATAAGTCACTATGCTTGGTTCCATTTGGAGGCAAATTTCATGTTATAGAAAACGCTTATAGAACGACACTTCCTGCATTTCTTCATCAACGACTCACCAGAATTGTGCCAGCTCAGCATCAATCCGAACATCCATCCATTCAGAAAGGTTGCCTGACAGAATATCGCTATTTCGTGTCTGCGCGATTTGCTTCCGCCGCCATTTCTTTTGCTCTGAACCTGTTCGAAGTTTAATTTAGAGTCGCAATAAGGTTGAAATCATCGAGACTTGCTAATACGGATACGAGCTACGATATTTATATATACCACCATCATATATACTGCCATCTTTAATTCTTTTTACAAACACTTTTCTATTTATCCGTTTATATTCAGTTGGGCTCGTATTCTATATACCGCTTTAACCTCGAATCGCATAATTTTCAAATCAAATTGGACACTTTTGACGTCAAATTGGGCACTCACTTAGGTTAGCCTAAGACTTTTGACGTTAACTCTGACCCCCCCCCCACTGAATATCACGTTTTCTGAGCTTTTGATTCTCATTTGCGTCAGAAACAATTCACCAATTTCGCCAATGTTGAATGTGCCCTTCTTGATTTCGGGTAATCCTGTGATTTAGCTTTTATTGCAAAGGATTAGACTCATTACATGATCGTTAGCGAAAATGTATAGCTTCTGGTGGTTTTTACCTCGATTAACAAAATTGTGATAGGCTGAGTTATAACAGTTTGAAGTAAACGGTCCGTTTCGGCGATTAATTTTGCCACAGCCTAATATTTGGATTATCCGAAAATCGGTTCTTATTAAAGCTGCTCTTCCTTGAGTCATTCCAAGATCCGAGGCTTTTCGAAAATGCCGTTATTTGCATACTCTGCGTTTGAAAAAAATGATGGATCCTAATTGTCCGAATCAACGTCGGGTCCAACGTCTAGTTCCTAGTAGAAGAGTAACAACTCACCACGACAAGGTGGATGATGATCGCGAGGTACATCAGATACGACACCAATATGGATGGCCAGCACCAGGCGATTTCTATTATCTGAATGAGAGGCTTAAGTGCAACGCTGTGAACGACTTATTCACGAAGTGAAACGATGACCTTCAATGGCAGGGAACTCCACATCGTAAAATCGTATTGCCATCCAATCTTTCCGAACACAAACGCCATGCCAAACCAAGACCACAGCCACACAGTAATCGTGAACAACCATCCAACAATAATAGCTATCTTTAAGTAACGATTAGCTGTTATGTTTCTAAGCCCGAAAACTATAAAAGTCGCTAAAATGCATGTGAAAAAGATTTGTGTGAATACGGTGCCTACTACTGCCAGCAACAGATTTGATGGTTCCGAAGCTATGCAGTTATCGTCACCGATACCAACGTATAGAAGGCCTTCTTGCCATGATGTCATGTCACGCTCGACTTTAAATTAGCGTCTTCTCTCAGATTGCAGAATTCAACGGCAAAAAGGTGATGTGAAATGTAAATAATTGATGTGAAATTGATGAGCTGACAAAACGACAAACCAGGAGGCTAATATGGAGCTTTTCGGGATTCATTTTCTTTTTGATTATGAGAATGCGGCTGACGGATAAAACACAAATATATGGGAACATCGCTTGCCATAGGCTATTCACCGTTGATCCGACGAACTGGAATTTAACTATATAATTTTGAAACATGAATATATACAGTTGAATATTACAATGGATGTACCATTATACTATATCGTTCTTTCGCTTTTTTGAGTACGCTATTTTTGTTCAGTCGTCTGCGTCGGCTCTGCTGAGCAGCTGCAGAAGAAAGCTTTCATCTAGTTGCATGGTGGCTATATGGTCGGAACGTTCGATTTCGTTATGAAGCAGTCAATAAATAGATCAGCATGACAAAACGCTTCCACGAATGTAAGGTAGTTGAACTTACGCTTGAGAAGAATGGGGATCGATGAATAATTTCCGGATAAATTGGAAAGAAACCGCTGATAAAGTGACAAATCAGCTGTCCGAAGTCGATCATATTGATGTGATTCATCAATCGATACATCAGCACCTTCCTGATACCTCTGTCCGACCACATTACCTTAACGACATAGATAAATAGCATAAATTTATAAACATATATACCAAACTGCACGGTCTTCATGTCAAATTGGACACTTTTCAATTCATATAGGACGCTCTTCTGATAAAGCCTAACGCTTTCAAAATCAAATTGAACAACTTTCACGTCAAAAAGGACCCCATTCCACACTAATCGAGAGTTTCCAAAATGGTTAGAATACATTTTGCTCAAGGAAAACTTTACTATGTTTCTTTTATTCACTTAGGCCCTCGTTATACTCCCGCGGGCGCATCCGCGGAACGTCCGCGGACGAAGGGTGCACCGCGGAGGGCGGGCGTGGCGGGGCGCGGCGATTGGCCAGGTGAGTGATCTCGGCGCGATTCCCGCCCTTCCAGGCCTTAAGGAGCGTTTAGTGTGCACGATACGCCGGACGCGTTGTAATTGACGCTCATATCGATTCATCGTTTCGCGCTATCGATATGGGAGCTTACCATAACGTCGCGTCGCAAATCGCGTGCACATTAGGACCCCATTTATACTTCGACGCCGAGGAGCGCGACGCCACCTATTGTGCCACATTGGTCGAGCGACGCGACGAATCGATATGGTAGTTTATCATTCCATCGCGTCGCGCGTCGTGTGCACACTAAACGAGCCCTAAGGAATTGCTTGGTGTGGACGCGATGCGCGACAGCGATGTTTTTATAGCAGGGATGTGGGAGAATTTTCGACTAAAACGAAACACGGAATACGGAACGGAATAGCTCAAAAATGGGCGGAAACCGGAATAGGAAACGCGGCACGGAAGCGACTTAAAACTCATTACTTTATTTATTTTTCATGAATATATATTTAGGAAGCGGGCAAGGAGCATGTGACTCTTTTCCAGCAACATAAAACAATAAAAATCTTTCTATTCGTATCATAACTAAGATGAATTTTTAAACGTTACGAGTGGAACAAGTCGAAATTTATGCAGATGATTATTCTGTAGGTAGGAAGAAAGTATTTTAAGCACGATGAGCCCAGCTGACGAGTAAGATGGCAAAGATTTTGGTATTCCTAACACTTAACCGGTCCTCTTGAGTGTCCCGGATTTATCCTAATTGGGAGGGTAGCGCTAAGGTTACGGTTGTGTTCAGCACCCACGACATGACACTGAGTCTCTGAGTTCGCATGGGTACCATTGTATCATTTGGCAGCAGCTAAATTTCTGAAACAAACTCAGAAGAGGAGAGACGACTGCGATAGATCCCCATGGAGCGCATTGTTAGCAACCTGAGAGCGCTTATGGAACTCTGATTTAGGATTGGTGTTCCAGCACAGGCCTAAGATTATTGGGAAAAAAGATAAGCATGCTCCGGATAAGGAATTTGATTCTTGATTCAAACACTCATCAAACCTTTAGGCCGTATACTATTCGGTAGCCCATCGTTTCAAGAAAAGAAAAAAGAATCGAATTTGCGTGTCACACTCTTTCGACATCAGGATGCACCACTGGTTTTAGAAGCAACACAGTCACATAAAAGTCGACACGTAGTTGATTACTTTCTTCAGCCTTTCGCTTATGTTCAAAAGGTTAGTATTATTTATTCTGGCTGAACTAGCTGAACTAAAAAATAGCCAACAACCTAATTTTCTTTGAACAAGAAGATGCACTAACCATTATACAATGTGTTGTTACAGGATGTTTTGTTGCGATCAAAACTCTTGCGCCAGGCGGGACTCGAACCCGCATCTTCTGCTTTCCGGGCAGCGATGTTCGCTTTACACCACCGGCGCTGTTTGACCGCACGTAACATCCGCGATATCCTCCAGGTCTGTCAGCACCCACCCAGGCGAACATCGCTGCCCGGAAAGCAGAGATGCGGGTTCGAGTCCCGCCCGGCGCAAGAGCTTTGATCGCAACAAAACATCCTGTAACAACAAATAGCCTCTCTACCAGCCGCTCCAGGCTTAAGTAAATGTGTTCAAGCATTATAGAATGGTTCCGAATGAATCGTTTTCGCATTCAGATCAGATTTGTTCGATTCGAATCATCGAAAAATCCGGGGTCCGCGAAATTATCGTTATGCGATTCATCCAATTATTCGAAGATTATATATGGTGGATTTTCGATTGGATCCAATAAAACCCAACTATGTTGGAGAGTCTATAGCTTAAGCTGGGAGAAGGTCGTTTCGATTTGGAAGAGTTCGCTTTGTTGCCATAAGACTTAGGCTAGCATAGAGGAATGTCCTAAATGATTTGAAAAGTGTCTCTTTTAACGTGAAAACTGACAAACTCGACGTGAAAGTGGCATATAACACTAGAGCTACAGGCAACCGGTTGCTTCCACTTCTTTACAACGTTGTGAACTTACCCAGTTGAAAATGAAGTAGAACGGAATCATGAAGCCGGCGAGAGATACGTAGATGATACCGATGAGCACCGCTTCAGGATCGGTGTTTAGAGTGAATAGTGGGGGTCTGTCAGCTACGGGCATATTCGCTATCGTAGTCGTGTTCATCTGGAATGCTTCCTGGTTAACTCAGCTGTTCGTTTTCGTAGCGCAAGCATGTTACGATACGAACGGGCAACAATGCGCCACATGATATTGTGGCGCTTCGCAAAACAAAAGCGGTTTTTGTTCCGTTGCAAATTTAGATATTTTTATCCTCAATTTCAAATTTCAGTTATGAACAGTAGGCGTAGACATTTAGTTCGATTAATGATAAACGCCAGAGAACAGAATACTTGCACATTTCACTGGGTATGAAGTTGAAAGCGTTGCTTAAGGACAGACAAGGAGCGGTGAATGCTTTCACTGATCTCCATGCAAATCTCAGATCCTACTGGTCACCAGCGGAAACTGTGCTGAAACCAAAAGCGAAAAATATACAGGGTGTCTCAAAAAATATATACACTGTTTGAAGCTTGGTAACGTTGCCTACAGTAAAGGTACTAAAGAAGTTAAGGGCTCATATAAAAGCTTGAAAAAATAGAAATTTTATGACGCATGAGAGGGATGGAATGCGCTGTGCACTCGTCTGAAACCTTGCGTTTCACACTCGATTGATAGTGTTTCGTTTGAACAGTTGCTATAACCCCTTCACAAAGTGACCGTCTTTTGTAGTTTAAGATTTGTAAGGTTTTAACATTGCTGCTAGTGGAGCCTAAAGACGTTTGTGGCTCATATAAAAGCACAGGGTAACGAGATTTTTGCGACGTGTAAATAGTCAAGATTGCGCCATGCCCCGCCTGAAACCTAGCATTTCAGACTCCTTTGATTGTGCATGGGCCGAATGTTTGTTACAAACTTGCTACTACTTCGCCATATTAACCTGTACTGTACTTCTTTTAGTGATTAGAACACGACCATCACGAAAACGACATGCGAGTTCATCGATTACACAGATTAAAAGTGGGCAGAAGCTCTATTTTCCAAGACGGATTCTGTGGAGTGTTGAAGCAACATACAAGCTGAATGGAGAGATTAATCGGCGTAATTGTAGCTACATACTGTGTGACGGAAAACGTTAAAAGAAGCCCAGCACGGGTTGATGTGACCAAGTAGGAACAAAATTGTAACAAGCGTTCAGCCCGTGCACTATCAGTCGAGTCTGAAATGTAAGGTATTAAGCAGGGCATGGCGCAATCTTGACTATTTCCACGTTGCAGAAATCTCGTTACCCTGTGCTTTCATATGAGTCTCAAACATCTTCATCTTCAAGCTTCACTAGCAGCAATGTTAAAACCTTACAAACAGTAGCTGCATTTTCGCAAGCAGTGGTATAATTTTAGGTTTCCACCTTAAAAGAAGCGCAGATCAGTCAAAACGGCTACTTTGTGAAGAAATTATAACAAGTATTCAAGCGAAACACAATCAATCGAGTGTAAAATGCAAAATTTGAGGGGAGTGTATGGCACATTCCATGACGCTCATATGTGAGAAAGAAAATTTATATTTTCTTAGGCATTCATTTGAATCCTTAACTCTTAGTAGCTTTACTGTGAGTAAAGTTATCACCTTTCAAAGAGTGTATACATATTTTGAGACCTGTGCCATTGCTCACTACGTCCGTAAACGAAAACCAATTATTTTGCTCTCTGGGCTAAACCATTGGAAAAGGGCAACTATGTACAAATGTATAGTGTGACATAGTACAATAGGGTGCATGTAACGCAGTCGGAGGAGGTGCCGGCCGTCGCTTGCACCCGATACCAGCTCCCTGGTTCGGAATTCCCGCCCATGTGAACCAAGCCTAGAGGTTGGTGAATTAGTGCCAGACTTCTCTGTAAGGGACAATGTGCTTATTTGTTCATCGGCTCGCCACCGCAAGTCATTGTATGGCCAAATACGCATTCAAGTCGGCTCCACGATATTAAGTGGAAGTAGAATACGTGGCGCACCCTAAAAGAGATTGAATAACGCCGTCGCTTATCCTTTATAAGAAGAACAATATAATATTGAATTGGCGGGAGTTCCCCTCCGCTGAATTTTTTTTGCTGCTCGCCCAATTTTTTGACTGCTCTGCATCCTTTTGACCATTTCCGATGGTATTCAAGTATTCAAGTATAAGTATTCCAATGGTTGATTGCCCGCATTTACCAAAATCCTTCCACCATCCCGCTACGATTGGACACGCTGTAGCGTAGTCGGAAGAGGCGGCGCCGACTGTCGTACTCACTCACTGTCAGTTCTAGGTTAGGATTTCTCCCGCCCAGGCCAACCAAGCCTTCCATCCCTCCAGGGTCGGTGAATTGGTACCAGACTTGTCTGGGAAGGATAAAGCTCTGACTTGTTTAACGTATGGCCACCGCAAGTCGTTGTTTGGCAGAATACGCTTTCAAATTATCTCCAAGATATCCCGCAGAAGTAGAATGCGTAGCGCGTACCGAAAGTGATCGATCAACTCCAGCCCTCATTCTTTTATCCCTTATTGGAAAAGGGAATTGATAAAAAACCTCGATTTCAAGCGATTTTGACCATCCGCGCTTGTCGAGCTCAAGAAGGACCGCCGTACAACACATTTGGAAATTACTCAGCTGTCTCGAATGTACATCCAACGCGGGAAAATTGACTAAGGGAAAAGTTTTTGAAACTTTAAGAAAGAGGGAGACAAGAACGATGTTATGCAAAGTAAAAAGTGTGAGTTGATAAACGATGGATGAATACTAGTCCTCTTTTGATGTCCTCTTCCACACTTTAGCGAATGTGGGACCTCAAAAGCTCTACAAGTTGAACAAATGTAAAGTTTTCCGTTACATGCCCTTGAAAGATGATTTCAATTGCTGAATAATCGAAAACGGTATTAAACCGTGCATTGTATAAAACAAATGGGCATCACATTGAGGAAGAACGGCAGACCAAATCACCCGAATCTCCGTTGTTTTCAACTTCATCACTGTCTGATGTGGGAAATTGAACCACATTCTCGGGACGTTATTAGTCATGTGGCGACAGACAACATGTTTCCTCCTTATAATAACAAATAACTTCGTTGTGTTGTGGGTGACAGAAAAATGATTACCTAAGGCATCCAAGATGATAAATTTCACATTTTAGTCAATTGCTATTGAAAATCATGAAGGCAATCATATGGTACGACTGATACTGCCTTATCAAAATAAAACTGCGATCCGCTTTGTTTTGTTTTAATTTTTTTTTTTGCAATTAGAATTTTTCAAGCCGAATTGAACAAGACTTTTCGTCTGTCCGACACGTCAGGATCGGGATTCCTCAGGGCAGTGTATTATCGCACATCCTATTCATGATTTACACCTCAGATTTGCCTTCTATTATGACCAATACGAAGGTTACATTTGCTCACTTTTCCGATGACCTTAAGATATATGAAGAGATTGTAGAAGACGAGGCCCTCTAAGATTAAGATCTCCAAATCGTAATTTACAAAATTGCTAGGTGGTCCAAGGATTGGCAGCTAGCGTTGGCGCCAGAAAAGACGAAATTCATGAGAATTGGTCACTCCACTGCACCATCTAGCTTCTCTACCAACTTCCTTCTTTTGAATATAGTGGACAAAGTCAAACACCTAGGTTTTCACTACGACAATAAACTGAGTTTTTCAGAACATAATAATAATAATAATAATAATAATAATAATAATTTATTACGGCCGTGTAAGACAGTCGTGTGAAAATAAATTGTAATGGATGCATGCGAAGGGTGCCGCATTCACAACAACAACAACACAACAACAAAAACTTAGCTTATAAAACATGCTAATACCTGAAGACAACGATGAGAAGTATCTGAGACAACATAAGAACTACGCAGAATTCTTCGACTTGACGGTCAGAGATGGGCATGTCTAGTACCGTTGAAGAGCTTTTTTAGCAATTCATTTAAAGATTCCAAAGTTTTTGCGAAGTGGTGCATATCACTTTTCAAGTTTTGGTACTTTGACCCAGCCCTTACAGTGAAAGACTGAGCCCGAATGTTGGTTCTTGGCCTAGCGTATACTATTTTCCAGATGTTACCTCTTGTTTTTGAAGGAGCAAGTTTGTAAAAATTTGTGGCCTTGATTCCAAACATTCCTGACAAATTTTTGAAAACGCTGCAAACGTCATTTAAAGAGAAGTTTGTAGAAAAGCAATAAGAAGGAACTTCCAACTATTCAAAGGGTTGTCCACTGAAAACTGTTCTGTTTTACGTAGAGCACATACGACGTACGTTAGGCCAGTAGTGGAATCATGTACCACCGTTTTTCGCCACAGAAAAAGAAGGACATAGCGCTCTTTGAAAAAGTGCCAAATAATTTCACACAAAAGACTATTATACGGTATAGAGGTTTATTTTGTGCACACGTGCCCAACCCTAGAATTCCCTCTACACACTCAGTTCACGCAGAAACATAAATGACTTTTGCAGTCTTTTAAAAATCTTTCCAGGAATATTTGGCATCAACACCACTAGACATCTCTGACTGTCAAGCCGAAGGAGTGCTTAGTGCCTACGTTGTCTCAAATAAGTCCCATTATTGTCTTCAGTCATTAACACTTTCATAGTAGTTTAGTTTGTTGTTGTTGTTGTTGTTGTTGTTGTTGTTGTTCTGAATGCGGTTCACTCCTATCATGCGCCGATTACTATTAGTTATCTTACGACTGTCTTATACGGCCGTAATATATTATTATTATTAATTTAGTTTAATTTAATTTTTGCGTACTTGGCCAAACAGTAACTTGCAGTGGCCAGCCGATGAAGAAGTCAGTGGTTTATCCTTCTCAGACAAATCAGCTACGAATTCTCTAACACTGAAGGGATAGACGGTTGCCCCGGAGGAGAAATCCGAACCAGAAACCTGGAATCATGCGCACGTTGGTGACCCCTACAACACTACAGCACATCTCTCATGCAGATATTTATTCATTTATTTATTTATTCAAGGCGGAGACATGTGTCTTCGCGCACATGTCGTACAGCACAACATTGAAAATTTATCCAGCAAGATACGTTCTAAACGTACGCGCAGGCAGACTCGCCAGATCATCTTACCTCCCAATCAGCAAATCAAAATCCTTCAGGATCTGTATGTTAAGAAGTCTGACCTAACTCGCTTCCTTGCTATCGAGATTCTAAGTTCGCGCTTCCCTCACTATCAATTACATGTGCGGAGTTCTAGATTTGACCGGAAGAAACAAAGTATGGGTAATAAGAGATGACACGCGCTTACAAAAATAAAAAATTAGTACAAAAAAGGATGACGATAATGGACGGCGTTTTTCAGTTCTTTTTAAGGTGCACCACCTAATCTACTTCTACTTGATGAAGTGGAGGTGATTTGTACACTGACAATGACTTGCGGTGGCCAGTTGATGAACAAGTCAGCGCTTTCTCCTCCCCAAATAACTCCGGTACCAACTGCGTTGGATACACGCGACGGCCGGCACCTCCCCCGACTGCGCTACAGCGCCCAAAAATATGTCCAAAAATTAAAATATGGCAACTAAAATAAAAATTTATTTAAAAAAATGAACTATGCCACTAAAAACAGTAGGACCTGACCTCATTACTGTTATTAGGGTGTTCAGAAAGTATCTGCAGAAATACGACAATTTTTTCAAAATAACATCATTTTTTATCAACATTTCATTAATCAACCAGAAGATCTCCATCAACATCGACTACTCTCCGCCAAAGTTCCACAAGACTTCGAATTCCTCTGGCGTAAAACTCCGACGACTTGATGGCGAAAAAAGCTCGGAGGTCATTTTCGAGGTGGTCACGATCTTCATAACGCTTCCCTTCCTGATGATGCTGAAGTGATCGAACAAGGTGGTAGTCACTTGGAGACAGATATGGGCTGTACAGTGGGAGCGGCAGAACTTCCATCCGAGTTCCAGAATTCTCTGAGAAGTCGTCTTCGCGATGTGTGGGCGCGCGTTATCGTGCAGCAAGCGAACTTTGTCGAGCCTGGGCTGTTCCTTGCGCATCTTGTCGGCCAGTCTTCGCAGTTGGGTAGCGTAGACTTCGGCAGTGACAGTGCTGCTGTCAGGCAGCAGTTCGAGATGGCAGATCCCATAGACTCCCCGCCAGACGCTCAGCACGACTTTCCCCGCGTGAATTTCATCTCTTACGAAAGATTTCGGCACTTCATCGCGTTGGCACAACGCACATTTACGAGCGTGATTGACGTAGGAGGACCCATCTTTCGTATCCTGTGATGATGGTGTCCAGCCAGTTGAAGATGCGACTTCGGGAGAGCAGCTGAGTGCATATGTCCAGACGTCTTCGCCGATTGTCGTCGGTCAGTTCGTTGGGAGCCACTGACCGAGCTTTTTAACCAATCCAAGAGATCGCAGTCCATTCTCCACGGTGGAACGGGAACAGCCAAGAGCAGCAGCAAAACAATCACACCTTCATATGGATGCTGCTCCGCCAGTTTCCTCAGTTCAGCCAAGGATATCGTTGTCGGTCGACCAGAGCGAGGCTTATCTTCGGACTCCTGTTCCCGCTTCTGAAGCGTTCGAACCAGCTATACACAGACCGTACAGAAGGAGGTTCAGAACCGAATACACGACACAAGTTTCGATAGGCTTCTGCAGCGGAGTGCCCAGATTCAAACTCGTAAAGGAGTACGTGTCTAATATGGGTAGACAGTTCGGCCATCGTACAGTGAAATAGGCAAGGAAGACGGAGCTGGATATGTTATGCGGATACAGCAGGATAGTGTCTTTATATAGCACTTATGTTGAAATCTTCAGAACATTCTAGAAAAATCTGGAACAATGCATAGTTTTCTGCAGATACTTTCTGGATACCCTAACGTTAGATATAGATTTATAGATAAAGGTTAGGGATGGGGCGTTTTAAGCTACGACACACGACATACTTGTAAGAGCAATAACATCCGTTGATAATCCGCTCTTAATCCGCTGATGATATATATAACACCAATTCACATGTAGGTCGCCGTTACACTAGAGAGCACTGACCAGATACGGGGGAAAATAGCGATCGTTGTCTCGTAAACTCTGCTTGGAAAAGGCTGATGATATACAAATAGTGGGCACAGGATTGTTTAACAATAAATTCGTTTCAATGACAATAAAATAGGTTTCACGCTATATCCTTTTTATTAACCTTCTGAGTTTTCCTTTCCCAAAACTACGATTGTGTTTTCGCGATTTTTAAAAACTTTTCTGAATATGACAGTGCATCGCAACCTTATACCCAATCTATAAAAAACCGTTTGACCCATAGATGTAACAGTTGACACTATTGTACTTTGCGGACTCCAGAAGACGAGGAGGGGTCGAAAAAATATTTTTCGCCAAACTTCGCCTGTGGCGGTTATTTGGGATGCTGACCACGAATCTGACATCCGTTTTTCGTTTTACGCTGGAGTACGGTAGGTGCGGGTGACTAAGGCTGCCAAGGTCATGGTCACCGATTGCGAGCAATCCCATCCTTCTAAGCCATTCCTGGAAATCGGCTGCGTTCATGTTTAGCTTGTTAAAGACGTCCTTCAGCTTGAAGTCGCGCAGTTCTTCCTGGCGGCGAATGTGGAACAGTGCCTGGAAGGCCATGATGCTTAGATTGCTATCTCTCGATTAAGCCTTCGCCTATCGAAGAGTTTCCCGCAAAAATGGTTTCCCGCAGATTTGCGAATTTTCAGGCGATCGCTGCGGGACCGCCTGCATACTGTGCTCACCCGTAGCACCAAAGATAACCCCTATATCCGAAGTTTGGGCGAAATCGGTGACCATGACCATGGCAGCCTTAGTCATCCGCACTTACCGTAACCTACCGTACTCTAGCGAAAAACGAAAAATGGATGTCAGATTCGTGATCAGCACCCCAAACAAAAAAAAACCTAGGCAAAGTTTTGGCGAAATCGGTGATTATGACCTCGACAGCCTTAAACACCGGTAGATACCGTAACCTACCATAATCGGCCGAAGTTTCAAAACTGATGCCAGTTTCGTGATCAGCACCCTGCATAACCCCCTGAAGTTTGGGCGAAAGTTTTTTCGACTTCTCCTCGTCCTCTGGAGTCCTTAAAGTACAATAGTGCCAACAGATTTTCAAGCATAACAAAATTTTACCGAGTACGTAAAACTTAATTATTGCCAATCGAAGGGTGATACCACCACGTAACATACACCATTTTCAGGTCAATTTTTTCCGGTCAACTGAACAAATTTTTTTTACTAGTTTGATGAATAGGATCGAGAAGCATCATATTGTATTTCTGGCTCTGTTATAAGTTTTGACTTGTTAAATCACTGCGCACCTATGAGTTTAATAAACAAGTAAGTTAATAAATAAATAACAGATTAGTTTTCGGGTCCAGTTAGACACCTAAGCAAGCTTGACGTCTCTGAAGTCAAAGTGAACATCTTCCAAATCAAAACAAGTGTTCTCCAGATTTAACTAGAGACTCTCCAACACGGTTTGAATAACTTCTGTTCGAGGAAAGTTTAACATACCATCCTTTGAAATTTTTCTATTCACCTGCCGCATGTGAAGACACTGTCTGATTAGGAGTGTGCCAATTGAATTTGAAACGTGCTCAGTTTAGACTGAAAACTGTCTATTTCGCCATAAAAATGATAAATAAATAAATAAATAAATAAATTATAAAAACAAATATAGTTTAACTGAAAGTTTAAAAGACTAGAAATAAATAAGTGTGCATTCATTAAAAACGCATAAATTATAAATACATATATAGTTGAACTAAAAGTTCAAAAGGCAAGGTTACTGCAGCAGCAAAGGGTAGTTCAAGCCTTAGACTTTCAGTGATAGTGTGAGTAGAGCTGGGCATAGGAAGTAGTTTTGCCTTGACATGATGAGATAATAACATAAATAATGATGTGCTTAACAATGGTAATAGACTTCACGGTTAGCCGAACAACGACGGGGTCTTGCTTCAAATGCCATTAATTTGTAGAAATCTGTGAGGAGAGTCTAACTTGCAAAAGCAAAACACGACATCACGAGGTGAGGAGGAATCATTTGCTAACTTCCGCTTTTAAGCTTCGTAAACATTGCAAACAAAAATCATAGGATTGTATATATCACAGAAGCTGAACAATGCTTACGTATCTATTAGGTTGTCCCATAAGTCCCCGCGGTTTTTTTTTCAACGATTCACTGCAGATTTCTCCGGCGGTCTCTTGCATAGCGCTGCATAGATTTCGAAAGAGAATGATTTGCTCTATCAGATCGTGTATTGCATTTCTTTTTTCATCATGGATTTTGTCAACTTTTAGGTCGTTGAAGTGAAAAGTGAAAAAGTGAAAAAGTAGCCATTTGCGCACTTGTTCTCTCCGCTTAGGTTTGTAATTTTTTGCACAGTTTTTTATAGCACTTGGAAGACAATGTGCTGTGCTACAAGAATATGTGTTGATCCTATTTCTCACTTGCCCTTTATTGATAAGTAGGCCATCAATTTGGGAATTCCGACTTTTCCGCCCGAATTTTTACCAAAACTCCGGTTCTGTGGTTGAACTTTTTTGCTTGGTATTATATGTCGTTTGGAAGAGGATGTCTTGCTCAGTAAGAATTTGTGTCGCGTTTATTGGCTCACGCTGATTTCTGTCGAATATCAACAACTGAAGAAGGAGAAGGAGTTGTTGGTGAATAAGGTAGATTTGTCGGTGGTTCAGAATAAGTCCGTTAGTACACACATACACCAGTTGTTCAACACCGTTTACCTCAAACTTGGGTAATTAAACCAAACTTATAGAATACAAATACAATGCGCATTAGATCGACTAAAAAACATCTACAAGAATGAAAAAAAGAAACAGGAAGAAACAAAAATAAGAGCAACATGAGAAGAGCGCCATGTGAATTTAGTCATATGACCTTTTTATAAGGAGTTTTTTGTTTACATAGCTCCCAATCTGATAAAGCTCTAAGCGAAAATTCCTCACGGTACCCCACGAAATCGCGAGAAAGTCGCGACAGTGAAGACGATTTTTCTCTTTTTGGCATTTTGTTGATATTCAAAAGAAATCAATGAACGCGACATATATTCTTATAGAGCAAGACATTTTATTTCGAAAGCTATGCAGCGCTATGCAGGTGAAAGCCGGCGAAATCGGCAGTGAATCGTTAAAAAAACGGCGAAGACTTATGGGACAACCTAATATTAGGTTAATCGGAACGACTTGGTAGGCTTTTCATTTTTTTGTTCTTTATTTCTACATTCAGCACACAATGTAGATCAATCAACAATATAATCATAATTTTTAGTCACCATAGTGCCACCTACTGGGTAGATCAGCGATCCTATTTTCAAAGAACAGGGGCGACCGAGAGCCGAAGAAGACGGCGACCACCCTACTCAAGTCTTCAAGCCTTGTGAAACTATTCTTAGTCAAGAAAGAAGTGGTAATCTAACAAGGAGAGCCTCCGGAGTGGCGGTGAGCTCTTGCGATGCAATTTTTACAGGACGTAGGGTCCCGTGTGGGAAATCCAAACCATAGTTCCTTTTTTCGGAATGCCCTCCTGTGGTCGAAAAAACCGAGTGGACGCGTGACCGCCGCGAAGTGCATGGCGGTCTGTTGCTGCACGGCCCGATGTGACCGGCTGACGTAGTGGTAGCGTGGTCGCCTCAAGGGCGCAGCGACAGGGTTCCGTTTGGTTCATTCTCCGGCGTCGCCAGTGTTTTTGCACACATCGAACTGTTGTTATTATGGGCTTGCGTGATCACTGCAGTCAATTTGCACACGATTAGTGATTTTAGTATTTAAACCTAGTCTTTTTAGGCTTTCATTTGAGTTGCTATGTTGGTTTGCTAGTTTGATACATTAATAAATCACACGTCTATCATAAACAAAGACTTTTATGGTGGTAGGGAATTGAAATGAATTGAACGTGTTCGAGGATGGAACCAATTCGAGCCACGTATGGGTCCACCAACGGTTTAGAGATAAGAAGGATATTTATTTATTTATTTATTTATTGCCATTCGAACTATACACTATAAGGAAAGAAAATCACAGAAAGAGTAAATTAAATTGGCTACGGAAAAATAACATAAAAAGAGAAGGGAAGAATGAGAAAAAAGAAAAGACAAAGAAATAGGGCAGGATTCGCGAGCAATTTATGAAGATAGGGAAACCCTATTCGTAATCAGCATTCCAAGCTCTTTCTAATGATCCCGGTCTCAACTTGAAGTTCCATGGCAGGTCGAAACCCTTCCCTGGTTAGATATGATCTTTATTGGGACAACTGCACTACTAATTCTGCTGTCAGTCACTTTTGTTTGAGTTCTATAACTGCGTGTTGCTTTATTGAATTGCACCTGTGTTGTGCGTTTTTTAAGTGTTTGCTTTTTCAAATGTAATTATATATAGGTAAGGCAAAATATATAATGTAGGATTCCATGGACGCGTGCAGCGCAGTCGGAGGAGGAGCGACTGTCGCGTGCACCCGATACCAGGTTCCTGGTTCGGATTTTCCGCTCAGGCCAACCAAGCCTTCCATCCATCCGGGGTCGGTGAATTGGTACCAGACTTGTCTTGGAAGGATAAAGCGCTGACTTGTTCATCGGCTGGCCACCGCAAGTCATTGTATGGCCAAATACGCATTCATGTCGCCTCAACGACATCCCGTAGAAGTAGAATGCGCTGGCGCATCCCAGAAGGGTAACGCCGTCCTTTATCCTTTATCCTTATCCTTAAGATACCATCGGCTCCGTATTTGCAATTTCACATTTGACTGGCAGTTAGCGTTCAGTTATCAGTTGGAATGGTCTATCCTGCACTTATGGTTAGAATTCACTTTTCGAATCTTATGTTGACCACCTTTCGCGAGAAGGCAATGGCTTATAATCCCCATCAGGGTAGCTTACTGGGATGTTTACCAACTTCCGCTTGTCAATACTTGTAAGGTCCATCCCATATAGGTCACAACTAGTCTAGCACCTAGCCAACTTAACTTGCTTCTTCTGCGTTTCTTTCTCCCTATAGTGTGCGGTTCGAATTGGCAATAAATAAATAAATAAAATTCCTTCTTATCTCTAAACCTTTGATGAACCCATACGTGGCTCAAACTGGTCTCATCCTTGGACGCGTTCAACTCCCTACGACCATAAAAGTCTTTGTTTATGATATACGTGTGATTTACCAACGTATCGATTTAGTATATTGCGCCAGTTATGCCATTTTTTATTGAGAACCACACGCGTTTCATTTTAGATCAGCTCTTGCCATGACTAATTGGTTTTTGTTGACGTTGTTTTGAGATAAACGTCATGAATTTCAGCTTTTAAATTGATTATGAATCATGATAATGAAATCGCCAAAATGAACGACCAACGAGAAAAACAGCCGGAAAACATTGAAAAAGCCTACCCAATTAAATATGCAATAAAACGGTATCATAAGCAGTGACAGACCCAAGTAAACAACACCGATGAGAATCCCTTCTTGGTCAGGGTTCAGTGCGAAAGGACTTGGCTGTGATTCTTCTATGGTGAACTTTAGGAGGCCTGAGATACATAATTCTGTACCATTTTCACTTCAAACTGGAGGCTTTCACTTTTTTCCAAACTGGAAACTTTTCAAGCAAAAACAAACGTTAAGCCGAAATAAACACTTTGTAGCAAGGCCAAATTAATCTTCTCTAGCACGAAAACATGAGTGATTTTTTATTGCGTTTTAGAGAGAAATATGTGCACTTTTTGAATGAGCATAGGAATTTTATTTCATTGGCCGAAACAGTGCCATAGGTTCATTATAAGGTGAACATACGCAAAGGTTTGCTCGTGCGAAGAGTTTGCGTCTTACGCACCTGCAGAGCATTGCAAAATTTAAAGAATAAAGGACAGCGTTATTCAACCCCTTTTGAGATGCGCCACGCATTCTACTTCCACGGGATATTGTGGAGGCGATTTGAATCAGGGGTGCACATTTAACGGTTAACGATTTAACGAATTTAACGAATTAACGGCATTTCTCGTTAAAATCTGGCCTAACGACTTAACGGAAATTTTCAGGAATTTAACGGAATTTTTAAAGGACTTTTTTCTTAGTGAGTTTATCACGTTTACCCTTAGTCTTCATACTCCTGATTAATACTGTTTTTGAAAAGATTAAAAAAATCATCAAGAATATTTTAATGTTTTCATGCATTGTTTTGAATTTTTGGAATTTTTGAATGGATTTTGGGAGCGCGTGATTGCGCAGTCGGATGAGGTGCCGACAGTGGAATGCACCCGATACCAGTTCCTGGTTCGGATTTCCCGCCCAGGCCATCCAAGCCTCCCATCCCTCCAGAATCGGAGAATTGGTACCAGACTTGTCTGGGAAGGATAAAGCGCTGTCTTGTTCATCGGTTGGCCACTGCACGTCATTGTATGCCCAAATACGCACTCAACCCGCCTCCACATCCCTTAGAAGTAGAATGCGTGGCGCATCCCAAAAAAGTTAGAGTAATGTTGCCCTTTATCATTGTCGTTTAATGAATTTTGGAGCTAGAAATCTCTTCGCCAAGTCCACAAGCACGTCAACGAATCCACATAGATCCTGGTCTAACCTCCTTATAGTGTAGCAGTGTATGCCTATCTTCATTTGGCGCTGCTTATTCCAGAATACGCCCGATATGCTGAACGGCATGGGAGGAACTAAGTCTAATTAATTATTCCAGAATACTTTAGCTCGCCACCTGGAATTGTCGAGACAGAGAGAACATTTTCGGCCGTTGGACATGTTTTAAACGATTTTAGAAAAACGCTAATAACAAAAATTTGGAAAGCAACTTTTCTTGAACGTTAACACGTTGCTGACATGTCATACCTTTTCGGCAATGTAGGACCACGTGACACGATGTCGTGTCACGCTGCAAAAGAAATGGACTGGTCCTACTCACCAGGCACTTGAAAACCGTGCGTTCGACAACGTGTTTACATTCCACTGATGGGCTTTTTTTTAGCTTTTTGCCTTTTTTAAATTAAAACTTTCTGCACTTGATGGCTGTTGCCCGCATCGAGATTGTATATGCTCGTGGAACAGTCACACAAAGCGGTTGCTCAAAGAAACAGGAAATAGGGGCACTCCGGATTTGGTCTGATCGCACATTTTGAAATGCCTTGTCGTTGAACATCTTAAATGATAATTCCATAACTGTTCTTATTCCACACCCTGTAGATAACTTGCTGCTGAAAGCTTGTTTAATTTTCTGTGTTTGATGAAGTTGCTGTTTATTTTCATTGCAGTTTTACACTCCATTCCCTGAACTTTAGCTGTTGACCTCTTGAAGTCGAAGCGTATAAGGTTTTCCTTGATTTTTTCACTTGAAGTAATGGTTAAGAGCTAATGGTATTTTTAGCGAAATTTAACGATTTACCGGAAATTTAACGAAAATTTTCCGTTAAAAAATTTCGTTAAAAATTTAGCGCACAAAATCTTGCGTGCACCTATGATTTGAATGCGTATTTGGTCATACAATGACTTGCGGTGGCCAGCCGATAAACAAATCAGCGCTCTATCCTTCCTAGACAAGTCTGGTACCAATTCAACGACCCTGGAGAGATGGAAGGCTTGGTTGGCCTGGGCGGGAAATCCGAGCCAGGAACCTATTATCGGGTGCTCGCGACAGTCGGCGCCTCCTCCGACTGCACTACACGCGTCATCGGAAATGCTATAATAAAAGTAATTGTGCTGATTTAGTGCGATATCTGAATTACTTGGCGGCGAGATACTCTAACCAGGTAAATTAATAATATTATACTCTGATTTCACTTCTGATTTCAAGAGCAGCCCACAGATGCAGAAGATAGAAATATAGCACAACCTATAACGGTCATTCAATCGTCTTGGCAGGGAAGAAGTGTGTACTACCACCGTCATAAGGCTGGCCGAGAGATCTCATGCTTGTTCTGTACGGCATTGTTTCTTCTTTGAAAACTAGGATGTCGTTCGACGTTTTTCTGCTGCATATTCAGGCACACACGCCTATTTCATTGTATATTTGTCAAACGCAGGGAAGTCGGAAGAGACGTCGGCTGTCAGTCAAGATAATTGGTTGAATTTTCACCCAAGCCTTCCACCCCTACAGAGTCATAGAATTGGTATACCTTCTCTGGGAAGGATAGAATGCTGACTTATCCATCGCCTGCCCACAGAAGGCATTGTATACGCTTAACAAGCTTTCAAGTTGCCTCAACGACATCCTGCAGAAGAAGAATGAGTGGCGCATACCACAGAAAATCACCCTCTTTTTGATCAATGTCGATTGATGGCGATCGATGATTCAAAATCAAACTGTGAATTCGTGTTCAGAGACATCGGTTACCCCCAGGGCCGAAAGTTCGAACCGATTGAACTACATCCACAACAAATCCATAACTTGATCAACATCGATTGATGGCAATCGATAGTTAAAAAACAAACTTTAGATTCGTGTTCAGTGAACTCGATATCGTCCGTTGAATACGACGTGTTTCCACTCCAATTGTCGGAAACACACATACACATACATACATACATACATACATACATACATACATACATACATACATACATACATACATACATACATACATACATACATACATACATACATACATACATACATACACAGACACACACACACGTTACTCTTCTATATATAGTAGGATATCAGTTGAAGTTTGACACTTCAATCAACAAATCTTGTGGTGAGACAGATTGACTCTCAAATGACTGCAGACAACTGCCCCACAACTGACACGATGCAAAAATTCTGTAGATCTCGTCGTTAACTTATAAAACCTGCATCCTGTCTCTGTATTAAAGTTGCTACCAGAGTGTAGCTTTGTCTTCCCACGAATCAGTTTGCTGGGCTAACCTGTTTGCGATCCATTCTGCAATGGAGAAGAGGCGCTGGGCTTCAAAAACCTAGATTAGAATACTTCACAGAAAGGTTCTTAGCCGTGTTCAAATTACCAGTGGAAGCAGCGACATCTGAGCTCCGCCGCTCAATGAATGTGTTTTTAGGTTTACGAAGGTTTCCCAGATAACCACCTTCATGTTTCTCCAAAACAACAACCTTTTCGTCGTCTAACATCGCAGTGGGCGACCAGAGAGCGTTGGCGTGGGAATTTATGTCTCCTTCTTTTATGATTCCGTTCGCTGTTCTTTTTTGTTTATCAGCGATCTGAAGCCAGCTCCACTTCAGACAACAAGCTTGTGCATAGTGCTCTATAAACAAAAGTAGAAAAGTTAAAGAACGACGTTAATTACTCCTCTTTGGGATGCGCCACGCATACCACTCCTGCTGTTTGTCACAGAAGCTATTTGATTGCGTATTTGGCGTCCAGAATGACTTGCGGTAGCCGAAAATCGAAAGCTCGGCTAGCTGGCGTTCCAGGATCTGGTGAAGGCCTATGACTGTCCTCACGGAACCGTGCTCTGGAAAGCTTTTCGAGGGAAGTGTGTCCGGGAACGTCTGATCACGCTCATAAGAGACATGTTGAAGAGCTCGAAAGCAGCGATACGAGCTCCACACGGGATGGGAAAGAAGATGAATATCACAGTGAGAAGGGGGGGGGGGTACATCAAGGGTTTGCTCTGAGTTCGTTTCTCTTCCTGCTGACGCTTGACTGTATTGTACAGTGTACAGAATACCTTGAGGAAGGCCCCTTCGGACGTCCTCTACGCCGACGATATCTCCCTAGTAGCCAACATCTAGGAGCTGGAGGAGACGATGCAGTTGTGGCAGGGAGCCCTCGCAGACAACCGACTGCGGCTGAACGTGAAAAAGACAAAGCTTGTCAGTTCTGAGAAGTGTACTGACCGATTCTAGACTGCCAAGGAGAGGCGATCAAGAAGGTGCAACAATTCCGCTACTTCGGAGGTGATTTATCCCAGGGAGGATGTATGGTTCAGGCGGAGAGCAGATGAGATGCAGTATGGACCAAGTGGAGGGAGTCTACAGGAATCCTATGTAGCCGGAGATACTCATGGGCTCAAAGCCAAGCTCTATAGAACAGTAATGAGGTCTGCCTCCCCACGCAGTGAGTGCCGAGCCTTGGGTAAGGTACAGTAGCGGAAAGGCGGATGCTCAGGTGGGCATATGGATGCACCGTCGCGACAGGGTGCGAAATGAGGAGGATGGAGTAATGACGAAAACCGCTCTGATCTATCTGAAGATGATGGAGCAGCGCCTGAGGTGGTCTGAGGTGACACATCCTCAGAAGGCCAAAGAACCACCCCATAAGGTTGGCTATAGATTTCAAGGAGCCTAGCCCTGAAGAAAAGCTGGAGGAACGTCATCAAGAGAGATCTCGCCGAAGTCGGCGCCACGGTAGACGATGCCCTTGATAGGATGAGTTAACAATGGGGTGGCACCATTGACGCTGTTTGACCGAACGTAACATCCGCGATATCCTCGAGGCCTGTCAGCAACCACCCGAGATGTCGGGATGACCAATTATATCAGCACGGACGGGTGTTAGATGTGGCATCGCTGTCCGCAAAGAAGAAGGTACGGGTTCATCAAGTCCCGCGCAAGAGTTTCGATTGCAACAAAACATCCTGTAACAAAGTATAGCCTCTCTACCAGACGCTTGAGGCCTAAGCAAATGTGTTAGAACATTTCTACTAGTAAGGCCTTCAGTTTAATCGGTTTCATGCTGATATCAGGTTCCGATTCATCCCGATATCACGAGTGGATGCTGACAAAGTTCGAGGATATCGCGGATGTTACTTGCGGTCAAACAGCGTCGGTGGGTTATGCGCCGTATAGGCCCATGCACACTTCCGCGACAGCGCGGCGCGGCCATGTTGAAGCATAGGGCCGCGACGGCTGCGGCGCGACACTGCGACACGTGCCGCAGGGAAGGGCATGCACACTCTTGCGACTGTCGCGGCGGCTATCGCAGGCGACGCCGCGCTGAGTGCCGCAGGCTGCAATGGTTCAAACCATTCCTCGGGGCGCGGCATCCACGGGGACGTCGGTCCCGTTGCCTAAAACTGTGCTCTAACGCGCTCGCGCCGCGACCGCCGGATTTCGCGGAGGTAGCCGTCGCCCCACTTGCCGCGCCACGGTGTCGCAGAAGTGTGCATGGGCCTTAAGGCCGCCACAGACTTCTGCGGCGCCGCTCGGCGGCGCCGCTGGCCGGCCGGCGGCACCGCTAAGCGGCGCCGCCGAGCGGCTTGACTCATCATCTGTGGGAGCGGTGACGGCGAGGTACTGTACTGTTTCTAGTCGGGACCGACTGGTGCTTAACAATAACGCGCCCCGATGACGATCGCGCGCCCGCATCGACCGTCTCCGCTCTGGATCCTGCCGCGAAAGGGCAGAGCGCAGAGCGCAGACAGACAGACGCTGGAGCGGCGCCGCTGGGTGGAATGATTCAAGTCATTTCCGCCAGCGACGCCGCCGGTGCCGTCGCTGGAGGCGAGCTCTGCGTCTCTGCCCTATGGTTAAGCATAGGGCAGCGGCGCCGCCGAGCGGCGCCGCAAAAGTCTGTGGCGGCCTTTATAGCCGCATGCACACTTTGCAGCGGGCAGCGGGCAGCCACGCTGAAGCATAGCGTGGTGCTGCGGGGTCCCACTGCGGCAGCGGAGGCCGCAGTGAGGGGGTGTCCACACTTCCGCTGCCGGCAGCGGCCGCAGCGGCAGTGGCAGTGAGGAATGGCTCGGACATTCCTCACTGCCACTGCCACTGGGGAAAGGACGTGAAGTGGCGTCGAGTTGAGGTGTTGTGTACACAAAACCTCAATTCACGCCATGTTGCGGGCATTTTCCTGTTTCCTTCTCCTCTGAGGTGTGTTGAATTGGTTTTCGAGTTTATTTCGACCAGATAAACGAGGGTTCTTGAGTCTTGAGACAGGATCATTGACCAATAGGGCGCTGTAAGCTACTTGTAGATCGGAAACACTACGAGCGAGATTGCGAGTGTTCTTTCAAAATCGAGTAAGGAAGGGTTAGAGCGATGATTCTTCTCCTTCCGGCTGGAGTCAGCACAAAGAAGTCCCGTCGTTGCGAAACTCACGGAGTGGAGTGGGTCGGGATGTTTCCAATGTACTAGGTTGTAGGGGACGTTCTCACGTTCTTGATTTCTAACTTCAAATGATCATAACTTTGTTCATTCCCAACTCTTTCGGATAAGTCAAAAGCTGTCCTCGTGGAGTACCGCTGCCAGTGAAATCCGCTAGTAGCCATCTTTCAGTTGTGAACAACTGGGAAGTTAGAGCCATCTGTGAGAGGGCGTTCTTGCAGCACTCTGTACGCGGTGAGAAATCTCCTCTGAAAGCATTCCAAGATGCGAAAAATAACGCTGTTAAAGCTTCATATGTGAGGGTCACGCGAAACCGAAAACAGCTTCCAACCCCAGGCCCTACATTTTTTTGCGGATAAGTTCGACGATGTCCTATTTGTACTTGACAAGTAAAAGTTGCCACTAGGAAAGGTCGCAACTTTTCCAAGGTCCAGAACATGCGTCGCGTTCCGCCCTGAACCCACTTCGGCTATCGATCAGCTGGCAACTAGCCAGCCACTGCTCCGCTGCGTGCCGCTGCGGCGCGGTTCCACCTGCTGCAGTGGAATGTGGGCGGCGACCAGCTCCGCCCACATTCCACTGCCCGCTGCCAGCTGCAAAGTGTGCACGGGCCTTATATACTTCCGACGCCGAGCGACGCGACGGTATCAAAAGTGGCCTAATTGATCGATCGCGTCGCTCAATCAATATGGCCTTTATATGTGGCATCGCGACGCTCGCTTTCGAAGTATAAACGGGGCCTGAGACGTAGCATCGCTGCCCGCAAAGGAGAAGGCTAAAGGTGCGGGATAGAGTCCTGCCTGGCGCAAGCATTTTGACCGCAACAAAACATCTTGTAACAATTTGTAAGATCCCAAGCTTGCTAGGTCCAGTTGCACCGTGTGCGCCGTGTAATTACACACAAGAGGGTTGATTTGCAGTTTGCAGGAGACCGTAGCACTACTGCTCCCGGTACGTCGTGCATCGATTCGGCATCTCTTGCCGCCAGCGATGGCACTGCGGGCAAGCGGTTTGTGGGTGGTGGCTTTGCTTCATGCAGGTAGCGCGAGGGCTCGGTTCTCGTGCGTTACGACGATTTTGCATTTTAACTGACTTGTTGGGATTTGAGGGGTTTTAACGTCTACACAGTTTTGAGACGTTTTCTGCGCATTTTTAAAGCCGTATGCGCTCCAGCTCTAGCCGCGGACTCCTCCTGAGCGACGAAAGCAGTTGGAGGGCGATTTTTGGACGGTTCCGTCACATGCAGTGTGTCGTGTGCACTAACACCGCACACACAGTGCAACTGGACCGACCGAGCTTGGGACCGCTGTGTAACAGTTTTTCGGGGGACGATAAGGAGGTTGGGGGGGGGGCAGAAGGGCGTGCGACTTCCTCTCATCCCTTTGCTCACCCATCCCCAACCCCCTAGGTTTCGAGAGTCTAAGCCCTAGTTTATACCTGCGCCGCTGCGTGGCGCGGCACCATGGTCGCAACAGATATCGACGGGGTTACGTGAAAAATCGATATCTATGGTGAATGTAATGCCGCGCCGCGTGGCGGTGCAAGTGTAAGGCCGGCAGCAGAGTCTTGCGGGTGCCGCGGACCCGCCATGACAACGGCGGGTGGTGCGGCGCCGCAAGGGCTACTGTACGCAACACTGCGTACTTTTGCCGGCAGTTACGACCTCTAAGAATGTCAGAGATGAAGTAAGCAGAACGCTTTTTCTTTTGTGAAGAAGCGTTTTCTAAGTCAAGTTAGGAGTTGTTGAATCTAAGCCCCGAAATCTAATAGAACACTTCTTATAACTCAACAGTTCTGTGCCATTTTGCGCTTGCTCTCACTTTTGTCGATCTACCCTCACTAAAACTTCCTCGCTTGACAAGCAGATCGAAGATAATGTAATAGCCCTTGTGATGACAGCATTCCCTCCGATGCCTCGTTGAGTCCGGGAAGTCTGTCCGATGCAGTTATAGCTCATATGGTGGGATACTAGAAAGAACGGTCTGCCTTGTTGTTGCATTTCTGTGCAAAGGTTTTCCCTAAACCTCAGACGAGTAACTTGTTACTGGAAGGCCACAGAGATTTTCAGTGCAATTAAGGTTACCTAATATCGTACTAAAGTTTTTTTTTCGTTATGTTTTGAGTGCAGGATTCCATACGCCTCCATTTGTCGACACTACCGGTGATTATGTTGTTGGTTGTCAAGCTCCTTTATGGACAGAGATTATGCATCAACCCACTTTATCCCTAGCATGTAGATTCGTTTTAAAATGTTTAGAATAGATTAACCATAATGGACACCCTTCTATCACGCCCTCCGGCGGGTCTCACCCGCAGCTGCTGGCGCTGCGGGTGAGAGCCACCGTGAACTGCGACAGCCCTCTGGGACCTTTGCGTGCGGCGGCTCTGCGACAACTCGTCCGCGCCGCGGCTTCCACCACAGTGGCAGCGTGGGTCCCACTGCGGCGGGAGCGATATGGACGAGTTCTCGGGGTGCCGCCGCGAGACTCTGTAGAGGCCCTAAACTAGGGCTAACGGCTGACTTAAGGCCCCCACAGAGTTCTGCGGCAGCGCCGCGGCCCTATGCTTAACCATAGGGCAGAGACGCAGAGCTTGCCGCCGGCGGCGTCCCTGCCCTATCCTTAACCATTGCGGCGAGCGGCGTTGCCGCAGAACTCTGTGGGGGCCTTTTTTTTTACGAAACCTTTGACATGGAAACAAATTTTCCGGTCCGCAGAACAGCGACTGCACCCCTGACGCCACGCCCCCAGCAGGGGGCGAGCGTACCTCCTGTCGCGCTGCCCGGTTTTTCGAATATATTCGTTCGCACGCAAATATAGAGGTATCCAGGCATCTCCTTTTTGCCTGGAACACAAAGCTATTATTCGTTAAGACTGGAGTAGATAGTGTGTTTGAATTCAATAGCAGTGTGCCCAATATTTTGGCACCGTCCTGAAACAAGTCCACTCACGCATGTGCATCCATCGTCGATGTCATGCTGTCATCCTTTACCCCATTCAAAACAACATTTTCATGCTAAGAAAAACAGCACAAAATAAGGACACAAAAAAGAAAGAAGAAAGAATAAGAATACAAAGAATATGAAAGATTTATATAAAACATAAAGGCACAGTATTGACGTTCAAAAACATTACAGAATTTGAAAAACAGAAGATAATGTACATATGGAATGTGGTCTCACCAGGACAACGGACATGTGGTTGATAGCAATGGTACACATAAGTAAAATTAACACCCGATTTTTTCAAAGTTGCCGATTTCTGATCAGCTGTAATAACTGAACACTGTAGAAAACCCCTCATTAGTTAAAATAAAGTGTTGAGAGACAATAATAATTGAGAATAAAGACGACATCGCTACAGAGTCATATGTTCCGTTCACTCATCTCGTGGGAAATGATACCGGAGATCGAATTGTGTGGTGACTCAATGGTTCAGGCCCGATAGCGATGCGACAGAATGCTAGATGGAGGATACAGATCGCCAGTGTGAGGCAATGTAGTCACTTTGGAGAGCGGCACCCTTTGGCAGAGCACGAATTTTATGATTTTCCTTCGAATTGTCCTGAAATGGAATAAGATGGAAATAGTAAACAGTACTAAACAGTGTAACAGTAAATCACAAGGTAACCTATTCATAAGGAAGAGTGTGATTGGATTCATAAAGGAGAACGTGATCCAAATACAGTTGATCAAGCATATGTGATAGTTTTCCACCAGACCAAATTTTTCTGAAAATGAAGTAAAAATTTGTTGCACTACTGTACTTCCACGACTCCAGACGTCTAGGAGAGGTAGGAGAACTTCGTCCAAAGTTTTCGTAAAAACTTCCACCAAATCGGCTATTTCGGGTGCATATCGCGACTCTGACCTTCGATTTCGAAATTTTGGCCGATTACGGCACTGAGGGACTAACTCTTCAAGGGTCATGATAACCGATTTCACACAGATTTTTCCCAGGAGGTTTTGTGAAGTGCAGATCACGAATCTGTCACTCATTTTTAGAAAAATTTGGGCGAAATGTTAAGCGTTTGTACTGTTCGTGCTTATATTTTTTAGTTGTTTTGTGTAATATTGCTTACTATTAGTAATTAGTAGTCGTTAATTAGTAGTTCTACGCTTGCTTTGTTTCTAGGTAGCAGTCCTCGTAGTGAATGTGTTGCATTGACTATTTGTATGTGCCTGGCCGTGATCCGGTGCTCCGCAGCCGAGCCCGCCGGCCAACCATTGGGAGTGGGGAAGCGTGGCTTCTCCCGCATTACGGCTATAAAAGGAGAGCGCCCGAAGAAAGCGGCATTCTTGAGTCTTGTTCAAGGTACTGAACGGTGGCTCAGGCCGGTACTCCAACAAAGGTGTAGGAACCGCGGCACCAGCGCAGACCAAAGAGATCGCTGGAATCGCTTTAGAGAAGGCGTAGCTGTAGGCGGTCATACTATCCACCATGTAAAGATTTAACAACAGTTGTCTTACAGGGCATCTCTACGCTTACAGGGACAATCAGGGGTGTGCGTTTAACTACTAACGATTTACCGGCTTTAGCGGCACTTTTCGCTAAAAAATTTTAACGAAATTCAGCAACAAAAATTTCCGTTAAATTGTACCAACGATATTTCACGCACCATTTTTAAGATTTTACCTATTTATTTAAATGCACTTTGAAAGAATTTTCGTATAGCTTTCGCAGTATTGTTGCAATATCCAGGAAACGCTCTACTTAACTGAATCAGTGGAAATAAGAATCTATATCGTCCTCGAGTTTGGCATTTATTGCTCCTTGACGAATTTATTTGCGTGCCCCTCCACGTGGCCAACGACCTAGTCTGAGCAGGAGGAAACGAGCGGGGAGCTGGGAGCTTTCAAGAGACCGTCGAAAAAGTCGTGAAGAAGACGAAGAACATCTAACTCCGTGCCCACCTATTCGACTCTGTGACAACCGTTCTTCCTGCCCTAACATATGGGGGTCGAGCGTTCTACCGCCTCGTCTCCCTAGACCGCCCATCCCGAAACCCCCTGGACTTGCTCGAGAGTCCAGCGCTGCCTTATGAGACAATAGATACGCAGACATTTGCCACGCCTCTGTTTAAAGAGGGCGAGGAGGGGGGGGGGGGAGAGAGGGAACGCCACTCCGTCCTAACATACGCCTCAGGCACCTGGGCCATAAGAAAGCAGGATGAACACGCGATCTCCGTCGCGCAGCGTGGAATCGAGAGGACGATGCTCGGAGTGGCACGACTCACGCAAGTCAGAGAAGGCCTCTGGAGTTCCGAGCTTCGCCGACGTTCGAACATAAGAGACACTGTCGCATGGGTTAAGTCGTCGAAAATTTGGTGGGTCAGGCATATACATAATGCACTTCGCAGACGCACTGAGCAAGAACCGTCACGGACTGGACTGCAGTGCCAAGAGAACACCAGCGGCCAGATTTATCATCGACCTACAGCGATTTAACGAAGAAAATACAGCGGAAGTCTCTGAGAGCGCGGCTTATCAAGGGATATGGTGAAAGGGATTTCGGCTGTATTTTCTCCGTTAAGTTGCTGTAAGTCGTTGATAAATCTGGACCCAGGACGCCCACCAAGGCACTGGGCGGTCATCTTCGTGAAAGTCAAGATCGACCGATATGATGCTCTTCGTGTCCCTCGAGCGAGCAGGATCCATTGAAGCGCTCTTGCACGCTTCACGGACGAATGGAGGCGCTGCTGGTGGCCAGTCGAGTAACTCAGTAATCAACGAGACTACAGGTAATACAGGTGACAGTAGTTTTGTTGATGATAGATGGACTTTTGCTATTTGTTGTAAAGATGAAGACATGGTCATATAATTACAATGTAGATGGAGTCGATAAAATAAATAGGGAAAGAAATCTGGCTCTTTACGTTTTAAAGCGCTGCTAAACTGGCTGCAGTAAGAAACGCATTACTTAATAAATTTACAGATTTTAACGCCGAAAATATTTAATGCACACCCCTGATCATAATGTCTCAACTCTTTGATCTTTAGGAGCTCCATCCTTAAAATTGGGAACTCGAGAACTCACGTGAATTATGCCAAGTGACCATCAAGCCAACCATCCAGCCGTTGACGCACGTTGACTGGCAAAAGATAGCCATCTCGTGCTTGCGAGATTTGTTTCCGATCTGCTTCTTGCTCTGGAAATTCACAGTGTTTATCATTGTAGTGATCCTGTAGCAGTAATGCCTCCTTAAATGAAATATAAAAGTTTACCAATTAAAAGATAAAGGAGGCACTTTTGGTATGCGCCAGGCGCTCATTTTCTGGAGCAAGTCGTGCAAGTAATTTGAGTATATGTTAGTATTTGGCATGTACAATGAATTTCGGTGGTCAGTTAATGGACATGTAAGTGCTCTATTCCTCACAGACATGTCTGATACAGAGTGTCGAACAGGGATGGATGGCTTGGCCTAGGCGGGAAATCCAAATCAAGAACCTCGATTCGAGGTGCACGAGCCAGGCGCCTCCTCTGACTGCGCTATTTCGCTCCCTCACAATTTAGAGATTATGCGTGGAAATGACATGAATAATTCAAAAACGAAAGAAGCGGATCTGTAAGTACTCTACCTTCTTGCTCGTATCGCCCTTTAGAGAAAAGCCAAAAGCATGAGTTTTGAGAGGAACCTTGAATGATACATAACAACAAGAACTTACCTTACCAAAGGGTGTGATGCTTACAGAATAACCATAAATTGTAGAACAATTAATGTTGAACGCGTGGTGGCCTAGCAAGAGTAAGCGCCGACTGCCGCTTAGGTTCTCGATTCGGATTATTCGCTCAGGCCAACCAAGCATCCTACTCCGTTGGGGTGGGGGAATTGACTCACTGGCAAGTAATTGTTTAGGCCAAGTAAGGATTCAAATTAACACCACGATATCTCGTAGGAGTAGAATGCTTGGCGCATCCCTCAAAGAAATCGATCATCACTAGGCCTTTATCATTATCGCTCAATGTGGAAGTTAAACTATAGTTTAACAACAATAAATAATGGAGATCCTTAGAGTGAAGCGGAGGCATCGCAATTACAAAAATGAATGGAGGATGAACAGTGAAAATATTTTTAAAGCCATTTTTAAGAAAAATTGACTGTAGCTTCTACAGAGAACTCACCACCATCAGATGAATAACGATACCGACATACATAAGATAACAAACAGCAATTGCCGGCCAACACCAGGCAATCTCGATATACTAAATGAACTGAGACTATCAATTGCGCACTTTCCGATTGAAAAGTTGTCTTAATGCTGCTTTTATCGACAACTCAAGATAATCGATAGATTGGACCAGCTACCTAGTCTTGACATATCGCTTTTAAAGGGTCAACTCAGTTGGCACGTGGGGCCTTCCAGCAGAAGGAAGAGGTTTTAAATTTTGCCACACAGCATCCCCACGAGGGAATCCCGCCGAAAAGGCGAGGCCAACTAAAGTGAGTGGTCCCCATTCCCGCTATTTCGACACCTTGAGAGTGGTTGGGCCCACTATTACCCTAATAGGCGACAACGACGATGATGACGAAACTGCTATCATGCAGGAAGCAGACGACAGAATACTTCCGATAAGTCGAGCAGACTGGAAGCATCTGATTGCTGAAGTTAGAAAGATAGCAGATCCAGTGGCAGTGGCTACTCCCACAGCTGTCAGCTCTTCATTGAAGCCGTTATTTACCAGGACGAGGCTAAGTGGTGAGCTTGAATTCAATAGCAGTGTGCTCAATATTCTGGCATCTGTTTCGAAAGCTACTCAAAACATAAGCTTGGTAGAGGTAACGGAGGCTAGGCATGTTATGCTCGAGAGGTCATATTCTTAGACCGCCACCATACTTTTGCCAAATTTGGCCTTTTCTCCGCTACATTATGGATTTTTGGTTGTATATTATAGAACGTGGTGCGTATAGCACAGTCGGAGGAGGCGCCGGCTCTCGCATGCACCCGATACCACGTTCCTGGTTCGGATTTCCCGCCCAGGCCAACCAAGCCTTCCACCCCTCTGGGGTTGGTGAATTGGTACCAGACATGTCTGAGAAGGATAGAGTGCTGACTTGTTCATCGGCTGGCCACCGCAAGTCATTGTATGGCCAAATACGCATTCAAGTCGCCTCCACGATATTCCGTAGAAGTAGAATGCGTGGCGCATCCCAAAGGGGATTCAATAACGCCGTACTTTATCCTTTTTGTTATAGAACGAGCATACTGCTTCGAGCGCTGCTATTTATTTTACTTATTTATGCATGATGACGTGCACCATAACAAAGAAAGGGAACAAACGATAGAAAAATCACATGCAACACCAAGGAGAAATTCAAAGCTCCCAATCTTCTCTCCATTTTTTCGCGCCGTACCTTCAAAGATAAGGATAAAGGACGGCGTTACTCAATCCCTTTTGGGATGCGCCACGCATTCTACTCCTACGGGATGACGCGGAGGCGATTGGAATGCGTATTTGCCCAGACAATGCTATGAACAATTCAGCGCTTCATCCTTCCCAGACAAGTCTGGTACCAATTCACCGACCCCGGAGGGATGGAAGGCGTGGTTGGCTTGGTCAAGAAATCCGAACCAGAAACCTGGTATCGGGTGCAGGCGACAGTCGGCGCCTCCTCCGACTGCGCTACACGCGCCCTACTGCGCTGAACGTGTCCTGCTGGACTTTTACAGTCCATTATTCAAGAGCGGCAGATTTTGGTCGCCATTCACGCGAAACACCACCGCAAGGACATTTCAGTCGGGGTCCTCAGTTTTGAAAATGCTCCTTTCCTTCATGTCTATACTGTTCCGACTATACTCCAAACAGAGCTCTTTGAGCGGCCGTGCCGCTATTCCGACAGAAATGACCTGAATGATCTCTCGAATCTTGTTAAAGCGACTTTTGTGATACCCCTTAGCGAACACGGTCCACCCCACTGAACGCGAGGTGTCAGAAAGCGGAAATCGAAAGAACAGTGGCTCTCCTCTGGTCAAAGTTCCAAAGCAAGCAAAACGATTATATCCGATTTTAGTATGGGTATGGGCCTCAGTTGTGGAGGTCACATGCCATAGATTTAAAGAAATTTGAAATAGAGGGTGTCTCAAAAAATGTTTATACTGTTTTAAAGGTGATAACTTTGCTCACGCGTGCAGCGCAGTCGGAGGAGGCGCCGGCTGCCGCGTGCACCCGATACCAGGTTCCTGGTTCGGATGGCCTGGTGACCTGTTACCGACCTTCGTTCGGTGAGATGTTTACAGCGAGAAGCACCTTCTGAGCGTTTTAGTCTGCACCCATGAACCGGTATACTGGAAGCGGTTTTCCAAAAGCACGACCATGGACTCCAAGGCCATGGTGAACGAAATAGAAGAGATGGACCGGCGACTCGCACTTATTCGGTCTCAGCGCTTCAAGAATGTCCTCCTCTTCGACATCGCAGCACCCAATCGGGCAAAAGTGACCACGGATAAGCTTGCTCAGCTGGGCTAGGTTCACACACCTCACCCACCGTATTCGCTGAACATCCCTCCATGCGAGTACCACTACTTCTTGAGCCTATAGTACTTCAGGTCGGAAGGGACACAAGGACCCAAGCCGACCTCGACAACCATAACGAGCAGTGGATCTGCACCAGGCCGAAGCAGTTCTGGAAGGATGGGATCAGGAAGTTGGCTGATCGATGGCAGAAAGGTCATTGACCTTAATGGCAAATATATTCCTCAGCATTGTTGAGTTGTAATTGAGTTATAAAGAGATAAAGAAATTAGCTGAATTTGTCTCATTATTTTTGACCAACCGTAATATAACAAGCGTTCAAGCGAAACCCAATCAATCGAGTGTGAAATGCAAGGTTTCAGACAGAGCATTCAATGCCGCTCACATTTCAGAAAATTTCTGCTTTCTTAAGCCTTCCTATGAGTCGCTAACTCCTTCAGTACCTTTACTGTGGCAAAGTTATCAGCTTTCAAACAGTGTGTACATTTTTTGAAACACCCTGTAGATGGAGCAGATCTTCATTATAGTTCTTCTTTCAGGTGTGTCGGAAACTCCTACGGTAATCTTAGTTATGTAGAAATGTTTTGTGTGGTTCAAGCGCATTTTTTGGTGCACTCTAACAAATGAATAAGTGTCGCCATGCTAGAACCGTACTGCGCCACCTGATAGGCATACGAAGTTTCATGAATTACTAAACCAAATACTATGTCCGGCAGACACATCGTATAAGTACTGGCAGGATCTGATTTTGCAGCAAACGACATCAATACTAATGTGGCTTCACCTCACAAACCTTTAAGTAAATAGAGCTCCCCACGTTAAAATCATACATCCATCCGACCGTTCCCCAAACGAACGACAAGGACAACCACGACCATAGCCAAACAGTAACAGTGAATATCCAGCCATACACCAGCACCACCTTAAATTGTCGGCAGGTTTTTGTGCACGATAACATATACGAGTACTGCAAAGACATCAAATACCTGCATTGGCCAAGGCAGTCTATCAAGGTCCATCAGTTTCTTGATTATTAAAATTCGACTGATAGATAACACGCAAAGATATGGGAACATTGCCTGCCAGAGGCTGTTCAGTGTGGAACCAACGAACTGAAAGCTTCAGATTTGGTAATTCTGGTGGACTTCCAAAGAGGAGGCGAGGCAAATGGTTCCGGTGACACGCTTGGGTTGCACTACACTTTCAGTTGCTGCAAGCATTTAACGAAAAAAAAGAACAATTAAGAACTAGCCAAAGGTATCAAAAACTTACGCTTGAAAGAAATCGTGAACGGAGTGGAATTTGAGGGAAAATAGCAAAGAAACCGCTAACGAAGTGACAAAGAAGTTGACCAAAATCGATCAAGTTGATATGTGCCATCAGTCGATATATCAGCGCTTTTTTCAGGTCCTTGTCAGTGCACAGTACCTTGAAATAATGTCACTATAGTAGTTCATTTCGTTCAGTGTGGCTCTATATGCAATGCCGCTTATAACTAGTGTCGCATTTGGCGTTGGAATCGTTCGGTGTGGTCTACACGGAAAGCTGTTTGTACCGTTGAATTATCATTTAGGAGATCCCTTTTTTCGAAGAATCCCAAATTTAGGGGGAGAGGTGTTCCCTACACTGCCCTCAGAAAGGGGCGGAGCAAAGGGCTAGCCGAGGACGAGATGTCCGAGTCCCCGCGATCACATGGAGGCAACGCATTTCTGATCACTTCCCTTGACCTGGCAGTTCTATACTGAACGGATTTCGTTCTTGAAGCAAGAGTCAGATCTTGAACATCATATTTGGAGAAAAGGACTTTTCAGCTGAAGCGCCAAGGCTTTCTTCAGGTCCTGCAACATTGCTCGGAACTAAGGCGTCATTTTCCGACAAGTACAACAACATGTTAACGAGATATGTCATGACAACAACGCGATCATCCGCAAGAAATTTTTTCAATATAAGGAGAATCGTTTGATCCTTTAAAATAGAAGGATCGTGAGCCGGTTTTTGAGCATAATTTTAGATAGCCCTTCAATGTAGAGACCACCAACTCCTGACTGGAATCACCCATAGTCTCCAGTTGTGGCGAAAATTTAAAGAATTCACGCCCCTCAACTGTCTCCACAACGAAACTGACTTGAAAATAACTTTGGAGTTCCCCATGAGATGCGCTTCCCAATCGTCTTCTATCAGCTGTTCGGTTTTTGGACGACGTCACGCCAATTGACGACGGTTTCGCGCACCGCAAACTTGTCCAGATAGAGCGGCACGGGTAGGGCGGGAAGTGGGCAGCTGGCGGGATCGTGTAGGAATGAATGTCCCCCCCCCCCCAAATTTGAGTGGTTTACAGCGATTTTACTCATCTTTCAGGAATTCCTTTCAAAATGACCTCTTTCGAAGACAGTGCATATTCAGCGTCCTTATTAAAGCGGCTTTTCTTAAATGTGAAACACTTTCAGGTTGGTATGAAGAAACCATTCGATGACCAGCAAGCTCACCTCAGCGGCAATCCCCTTCTTGCACAGAGATAATTATATTAGGCTGGCCGAAAAGTCTTGAAACAAATTTTTCAAAATTTCAGGATTTCCTGGAAAAATCAAAAATCCTGGGTCAGTGAGGATCGTGTAGAAGGTTCTAGAAGCTCTCGCTGTATCAGTATATAAGGCCGGCGCGCGTCATTCTTTGGCGACATGTCGAACATGATTAGCCAACAACAGCTCCGAGTGGTCATTTTCTACGAATGGTGCCGAGGTTCTTACGCAAGCACAACGCTATCTGATATCACCGATCCATTTGGAGAAGGGACTGTAAACCGCTCCACAGTGCACCGTTCGTTCACTGGCTTTGATTCATGAGACATGGACCTTGAAGACGGAGAGCGCAGTGGACGACCTTCTGCTATCGACGATGATGATGGATTGCAGCTCGCCATCAAATCCAATCCAGAAGCAACTACGCGGGAACTGGCCACAATACTCGGCTCCACTCAATCCACCATCGAGCTGCATCTCCGACCTTGGCCATCGAAGAGTTTTTACAGATGGATCACTAATAGGTGACCGAGGCACATAAGCAAGTGCGAATGGACGTATGCCAGTCACTGCTCTCGCAGCCGCATAGGGATTTCTTGAGAATCTAGTGACTAGAGATGAGGGCTGGATAGTCTACGATAACAGCGCACGTCATCCCGTGAGACTCCCACGTGACGCAGAACCACCTGTTCAGCCCAAGCCAGACCCACACCGACGCAAACATTCACTTTGCCTTTGGATAGATGCGAAAGGGCCAATCTAACTTGAGTTGCTGGCGCTTGCAGAACGGTCACCTCTTCCATGAACGATAATCAGCTTCAGAAATTGGCCGATGCAATGCGAGAAAAAGGGCGAAAAACATCAAGTGTCCATCTGCTGCACGACAACGTGCGCCCAAACGACAACCTGTGAGAAGGACAGCCGAACTTGGTTGGCATCCGGAAGCCCATCCTCCGTATTCGGCGGATCTTGCGCTATCGAACTACCATCTGCTTGGACCGCTGAGGCATCATTTAAGAGGGAAAAATTTGAAGGCTATTATTCCTCAAAATGGCAGTCGGCAGCTCCTTCAAATCGCAATCCGCTGAATTCTGGACGAAAGAATCACCGACTTGCCGAGCAGATGAGAGGAGGTGATATCGCTCTATGGCAAATATATTACTGATTCCTAGTGTATTTCAAAAAAACTATGGTTGAATAAAAAAGATTTTTTGTTTCAAGACTTTTCGGCTAGCCTAATATGCAGACAAAGGGCACACCGCCTCAACTGTCCGGGAAGTCTACCTTCTCTGTAGAATTTTTAGCGACTCACTGTTGTTATTGCAGGAAATACGTAAGCCATTGTAATCGGCAAATGGTGACGATTGTAATGACTTTTTTTTGCGAAAATGTCTCATGCTGTACACTATACTTAAGTCCTCGAAAAAAATTCGAATATTCGAACGGCCTCGAATACTGAAATTTTTCGAACTTTCGAAATCGAATATATTCGACAAGCGCGATTTTTCTGAATACTCGAATTGGAATACATTCGAAAAACGAAATTTTTTGAGTATTCGAATTCGAATATTCAAATTCGAATGAAATCTTTCGAATACCTATTCGATGGGTCATTCGAGCATAAATGTGCTGTACACGTGAACCGATCTCTGTATGTAATGACAACCGTACTGCAGAAATGCAGTTCTAGGGTTGAAATCCGAGAAAGTGTCAAAGTAGTGTCATTTGCGCGCAACTTCACGTTTTCTTTTGTTTATTCTGATTTCAAATGACTGTATCCAACGAATGTTGTCTGTAGGCGAAAACCGTGCAGACTAGGAATTATGGAAGAACTCGCCAATTTTTTTCAGCTTTCCTTAACTTTTCCATGCTCTGAAAAGGCGAATCTGCCGAAACGTCGGAAAACGCTTAGTAGCTCAGTGTTTTTGGTGTTATTTTGAGACAACCGTCATAAAGCCCTACAAAGCTTCACTGCAGCTGAATTCACAAAAATTCGCTTACCCAATTAAAAATACAGTAGAAGGGAATCATTAGCAGTGATAAACTTGAGTATATGACACCGATGAGAATCGCTTCGCGGTCAGTGTTTAGTGTGAAAATACTCGGTTGTTGCCCTTCCATGAAAGCTAAATTCATCAGTATTTCCTCAGCATAAGTAGTGTCATTCTTAGGTCAACAATTTTAGGTGAAATTGAATTCGGGTAAAACCGGAATGTCGCATTGTTTAGGCAATACGCTCAAGGAAACTGCACTGGGGAAATGATAAACGAACAAGAAAATATCGAAGAGAGTGTTCAACAACCAATTTGAAGGAAGTAGCTGTCTATAATTTATAACGCTGTCAATCAATTTTTATGCCAGTGATACCCTGAAACGAAGCAAGAACTGAACGAATTCTACGAATCAGAAAGCACTTCATAAAAGACGTATAAAAAGGGAGACAGAAGAGAGGCAGTAAGGAACGAGAGAGAAGAGAGAGGAAACACAAAATGTTTAAACCTTTCGCTACAACAAAGTTCTATACATGGCTTATCTTGAAGAGCAGAAAACCGAAAATCTTACCACAAAATCGTATCATGAAATGTTGAGATTGCCAGCGGGGGTGATTGAATAAAATATTATGGTGGTTCATGAACAATGAAAAAATGAAATAAAAATTGAAAAAGAATTAATGAAAAATCAATAATGGTAGCGAAAGTGTCATCTACATATATAAAGTCCTAAGTTGCAGAATGTATTAGGTTGTCCGGAAAGGTCTCAGCGTTTTGTGTTACTATGTATTTTCATTAGTCTATTATTAAGCAAAAATTCAACTTGCGTCGCACAATGATATTTTCTGTACAGAATTTTCGCTCTATCCGACTAAATATTTTATATTTCAGATCATTTCTTAAGCCTTATGTTGCTGGTATCGAGGTTGTCAGCTGTCATAACGATGTCTCCCTGAGATCAAAACTTCTAGCGCCAGGCGGGACTCGAACCCGCACCTTCCTCCGGGAATGCTCCACGCCTTTACACCACCGGCGCCGTTTGTTCGAACGCAACATCCACATCTATTCTATGTTTCAACGTTGTTTTCTATTTCTGTTCTTGAAGGACTCATTGAAGTATGTCGAAGGACCAATTCCGAACGATATTTTATTTCAGCCTCAAATTGGGACAATCCGCAGCCGGGACAGTAAATCAATCGAGTGTGGGGGCCTCATAGTGTTGCAGAAAGCACTGTGCGCCAGTGCCTCAGTAAATCTCGGAGCGGAGATTTCGGAACGGAGAAGACGATACCCGTAGCGATCGACAAGAGCAACCCTGGACGACGAGTTGAACTAATTGGTGGGAGCTGAACCATCCCAAACAGTTCGAGGGATCGCGGAAGGGCTAGACGTCAGTAGAGCTGCTGTTGCGGATGCTTTGAAATGCCTTGGAAAGCGGAAAAGCTCGAAAAGTGGGTGCGCCATGAGTTGAGTGAGCGACAAAAGTTGTCGCGTTTCGAGATTTGTTCTTCTCTACTTTTACACAGAAAACTGACCCATTTTTGGATCGAGTCATTATTTGTGATGAAAAGTGGATTCTGTATGATAGCAGGAAACGTTCCGAACAGTGGCTGAATGCCGACGAATCCCCAGGCATTTTCCAAAGGCGACCTCTACCAAAAATAGGTAATGACCACTGTGTGGTGGTCGGCGACTGGTGTGATACATCACAACTTCTTGGCACCAGGCCAATCGATCACAGCAGAGTCCTACCGTAAGAAAATCGACGAAATGTACCGAAAATTGCGTAAACTTCCGCAAGCAGTGGTCAACAGAAGAGGCCTGATTCTTCTGCACGACAACGCCCACTCAGAAGTCTCACAAATCACTATTCGAAAACTGAAAAAAAGGTTGAAGTTCTCCCTCAACCGCCATATTCTCCAGACCTCTCACCAACCGACTACCACCTTTTCAAACACTTTCAGAACTTTCTCGCTGGTAAAACCTTCACCAGTTAGGACCAAGCCAAAACAGCTTTCGTGGATTTTGTCGAATCTCGACCACCTAATTTTTTTCGCTGATATAACAATCGACCGGTGACCCGTTGGCAAAAGTGTGCTGACTCGAACGGTGCTTACTTCGACCAACTAGGATTTGAGAAAGTTAATACGTATCAGAGGAAGCTCTATTCTAAGCAGCAATCTGATTACATGAACAAAATATTGAGCCAAATTTGATGCTTTGAGGTGAGCCTAAAATTAGGGCGGTAGCCACACTATGTTTCTGATTTACAAGGGCTCTACGTCTCAAGTCGACATTCTCGAAGAATCTTCTAAATAAAGATCGGGCAAAAAACGCATTTTCATAAAAAGCGACTTCTCGACTCTTATTTTCCCAGCGGCGCGTGATAGCGCAGTTGGGAAAACCACCGACTGTCGCGTGCCCCTCCAGTCGATGTTTTTGTCTCGGCATTCTCGCCCAGGCCGGCCAAGCCAGCCCTTCCTCCGAGGTCAGTGAATTGGTAGCAGACTTGCCTGCGAAGGATAAAAGACTGATTTCTGTAGACCAAATACGCATTCAAATCGCCTCCACGACATCCCGCAGAAGTAAGAGTGCGTGGCGCACCCCAAAAGGTGAGTGATTAACGATATTTACCCTTACTATTACGTCCAGACGAAAACTTCCAAGTAGCCGTACAGTGTTGTGGTGATCATAGATCGAATACAAGTCTGATAACGATAAGAATAAAAGATAAAAGTCGGCGTTAAACAAATCCTTTGGGATGCGCCACGCGCTCTAATTCTACATGATGGCGTAGCATGGCAATTTACAGCCGCATCTACGCAGTGACTTGTGGTGGTCACCTGATGAACAGTGTGATGAACAGTGTGTGGCAGTGTTTCGGTCTTACCAGACAAGTCACTGTATCAGTTCGCTGACCCCAGAGGAATTAAAGGCTTGGTTGAGATGTGCCAGATTCGAGCCGAGGACTTCGAATCGGAGTGCATGGAAGAGCATGAGCCTCTTCTGACTCCATCACCACGCGGTCAAAACAGAAGAGTAAAGCTCAATAATTGTGCAATCTTAATTTAACTGATGAACAGAAGAGCATCTCGATATGACGAAAAGTTCGTAGTGGGTGCTCCACTGTTAGGACAAATTTCTCTATTGCGTTGTCATCTGCGATGCGAATTGGAGCTTTTGCGACAACAGGAAACGTCCTATGAAATAGGTTGAGCAACGGCCTTTATAAGCACTTCTTAAAGACGCGTTGTGACCCCAAAATGCTTCACTCTTTGAATCCTTTAATAGTTAAGAGGCCCCGGATCCTTTAATGAAGAAAGAGATTTCTTCATTAAAGGATCCGGGGCCTCTTAACTAAAGCAGCGCAGAACATTCCCGAGCCGTAAAAGGCCTTTCAGCAGCTGCAAGTTCTGTGAGAAGTCTAGTCAGGAGGCAGTTCAGTGCTATGGTGATGCTCACTTACAGGTTAGGAAATGAGCACCGTAGATGCTAAACAGGTTAGGCATGTAATACATTGTAAATTTTTCGTATTCCGTAGACTTTTCCAGAAATAAAAATCACTTAAAAACATCATTAAAAACGATATGACGCCCTTCGTATCCCTCGAGCGAGGAGGATCCATTGGAGCACTCTGGCACGCGATAGGGTCGGATGAAGACGGTACTGATGCCCGCTCAAACAACTCGATGATCAACGGGACGACAGGTGATGACGAAACGGACCTCTACGAATTCATCGATTCCAGAAGACTAGGCTTTCAAGGTCGTAAAACTTTTGCCTAATGTATAGCCTTAACGTCAGTGATATGCTGATTATGATAAAGCTTTTATTGGGTTACCCACCTGACGTTAATGTAGAGACATTTTAACTTTAACTCGAATGCAACGGCTTAAATAAGAAATTGCAAAAACACGAAATAAAACTAAAAGCATGTCAAGAATCTTATCAATAAAGAGTTTAAAAAATTTATTAGCAAAATATTGCTTACTAGGGAGGGGTTTCGACCTCCCATGGAACTTCAAGTTGAGACCAGGATGACTAGAAAGAATGCGGAGTGCTAATTACGAATATGGGTGTCAAAATTGCAAAATGAAACAGCTGAGCGAGTCATGGCCTGCAGAAATCGGGAGTCCTCACCACAGGCTGGCTCTGCGACACACCTGACGCAAAAGTGGTGAGTCATCAGCGAACAGTAAGAAGGGCCAGCCAGCTGTGGCGGTGGCGTAGGGGTAATGTTTTTGCTCGTCGGGTACGATGTCATGGTTCGTTTCCCATTGCTGTCGGGTCTTTTGCAAACCATAATTTGCCTTCGAAATGACCTTTTATTCTGAATTATGACATGTTTCTGATTAAACAGCAGGGAAAACTACTAGCATTTTTGCATACACGTTTGCAAAAATGCTTGAAAGCAAAGAAAAAATGTGAAAAAAGCAAAAAAACTTTTATGCCCCTAGATTGATAAAATTTTTTGAAATACTCGGCACAGAGCTCTACTGTCTACTGTACTGTCTGCTTCACAATTTTTTTGCTTTTTTCACGAATACCATTGTTGTAAGGAACACCTCTAGTTGTCCAATATATGATTTGGACCCTATTTGTGCAAAATAGTACACAAAAACGTCACCATAGCGGTTTTTTGCCCTAAAGACATTTTACAAACATATATGATAGTTTTCCCGACTATTTAATTAAACACGTGTCATAATTGAGAATAAAAGATCATTTCGAAGATAAATTATGATTTGCAAGCAAGCCGGCAGCAATGGGAACCGAACCAACGACGTAACACCCGAGAAGCAGGAGCATTACTCCTGCGCCACTGCCGTAGTTGGCCGATATTTCCTACGGAGCCTCGATGACTCACCCATCTCGCGCCAGGTGTGTCGCATGGCCAGCCTGTGGTGAGGCGACCCGATTTCGGTAGGCCATAACTCGCTCAGGAATTTCATTTTGCAATTTTGACACCCATAATCGTAATCAGCTTTCCGGGCCCTTTCTAATGATTCTGGTCTCAACTTGAAGTTCCATGGGAGGTCGAAACCCTTCCCTAGTTAGGTATGATCTTCTTGAGACAGGTCTATTACTAGTTTTACAGGCAGTCACTTCTGTTTGAGTTCTATAACTATGTGTTGCTTTGTTGAATTGCACCTGTGTTTTGCGTTTTTTAAGTGTTTGTCTCCTCAAATGTAATAATAATAATAATAATAATAATAATAATAATAATAATAATAATAATAATAATAATAAATGATCGAAAAGAGAATGGCAGCCAAAGTGGCCAAAAAATAGTGTTTTGCTAGGATTGGAAAATGTCTCCCAGGTAGCCATTTTTCATTTTACACCAAAACAACAATGTCTGTGTCGTCAAACATCCGCCTTCGCTGAGCACATAACTTCGGCGTGGGAATTTATGTCTGATTCTTTTATGTGTCTGATCGTTGTTGTTGCTTAGTTGGTAGACGATTTTGCAGAGCTGCAATGTTTCGCCCAAGACCGCCTCGTCGACGGCTTCGCCTTAGGAGAAGCCTTGCACTGCACTATCACGAACTGACACTGGTTCCTGATAACAAGTCGAGTGACAGTTAAAAGTTTTTCAAAGCAAATTGAGCAATTTTCAAATGAAATTGGATCTCCTTCCAATCAAACGTGACGCTTCTGAAGTCCAACTGAACATCTTCCAATCAAAACGAGCATTTCCCTGGATAAACGAAACTGTCTGAGGCAAGTAGAATAGTTTTTTCCTCAAGGAAAATTAAGTACTAATCCATCCAATAAGTGAGCGCACTCCTTCAAATTTTATAAAAAAATAATTTTCAGAAAAAATAATGTTTTAAAGCTTATTCTAAGACGTAGGGAGGTAGCAGTCCTGCACATCGCACACGGTTCGTCGCGATTCGCATTTGATAGATAGTGTAAATGCTGCTTGCTTGAAGCAGCAAAGAGATGACATGGGATTTCCACAAACGTTCTTGCTGTACCGCTGACAAGTGCGTAATAAAAAAAGTATAAAAGACGGCGTTACTCAATCCCTTTTGGGATGCGCCACGCATTCTACTTCTATGGGATGTCGTTGCGTCTTTCGCCGATGGGCGCGTGTAGCGCAGTCGGCGCCTCCTCCGACTGCGCTACACGCGCCCACCGGCGAAAGACGCAACAAAAAGCAAAAACAAGTTCGAGTCCACGCTGGGGAGGACACCTTGAGCGGTAACACAGTGCCCCTATCTGCCGCGACCAAACGCATCGCGCCGATTTCGAGAGCAACGCGAACGCACTGAGCGGCGCGGTTGGTCGCAGGCAGGGGTGCACATTTAACGGTTAACGATTTAACGAATTTAACGAATTAACGGCATTTTTCGTTAAAATCCGGCTTAACGACTTAACGCAAATTTTTAGAAATTTAACGGAATTTTTAACGGACCTTTTTTCTCGGTAAGTTTATCATTTTCCCCTTAGTCTTCACTAGTATTGCAGGGCTCATCCTCTCAATTAGGACTATTTCTGAAAAACTATTGAACTCAGAAAAAATATTTTTACGTTTTTATGTTATTCTCATGCCTTCTATGGCGCATTTGAATGTTTGGAAATAGGTGACTTGAAGCTAGAAAAGTTCTTCGCTGTGCCGCCAAAGCGAATCCACAAAGACGCTGGTCAGCCCCCACGTAAGCCCTAGTTTATACTTGCGCCGTCACGCGGCGCGGCACCACGATCGCCATAGATATCGATTTTCCGCGCTGCTCGGTCGATATCTATCCCGACCATCGTGCCGCGCCGCGCAGCGGCGCGAGTATAAACTGGGGCTAACGGCCCCCACAGAGTTTTGCTGCAACGCCGCTCGCCGCTATAGTTAAGGATAGGGCAGGGACGCCGCCAGCGGCGAGCTCTGCGTCTCTGCCCTATGGTTAAGCATAGGGCCACGGCGCTGCCGCAGAGCACTGTGGGGGCCTTAAGACCTATCTGTCTCCACTTACCGCTTCCTATCCTAAAATACTCTTGCTCACCACCTGGAGCAGTAGAGACGGAGAGGTTTTCATCCGCTGGACGTACTTCTTGAATGATTTGAGAAAAGTGCTAGTGAAGGGATAGAGAACGCCGTCACTCAATCTTTTTTGGGATGCGCCACGCAATCTACCTCTACGGGATATCCCGAAGACGACTTGGATGCGTAATTGGCCATGTAGTAAATAATCTGTGGTGGTCAGCCGACGAAGAAGTGAGCGCTTTATCCTCCCCAGACAAGTCTGTTACCAATTCACCGACCGCAAGCAAATTCACCGAGGGGTGTTGGTTGGCCTGGCGGGAAATCCGAACCAGGAACCTGGTATAGGATATGCATGTAGGAGCCGGCACCCCCTCCAACTGCACTGCACGCGCCCTAATAACAAAAATTTGGAAGGCCACTTTCCTGAGCGTTAATACGTCAACGACCGTGTCACACCGTTTCGGCCGTGTGGGATCGTGTGACACGATGTCATGTCAGAGTTCCGACGATGTAAAAAAACGATTGATCTCCTGCACAGGGCACACGGAAATCGTACATTCGTCAACGTGTTAACCTTCTATTTTTAATAGTTCTTTCGGTTCTTAGCGGGCTGGTTCCCGCATCGAGACTGTACACGCTCGTGTAGCAGTCACACAAAACGGTTTCGCAAAGAACCAGGAAAGGATGAGGAACTTCGGGTTCTGCCTAATCTTATATTTTAAGGTACCTTGTCGATGCGGGCATCACACACTAAGTACCGTTCTCTTGATTGATAATCCGGTACCCGGTGTTATTCCACACCATGAGGATAATTTGTTGCCGAAGGTTTAATTATTTTACTGTCCACACCTTGTTGATAATGAATTGTTTAAATTACATTGCAGCGTTACACTCCATTCCTTGAAATTTAGTTGTTGATCTGTTGAAGTTGGATGGAACATATAACGTTTTCCTTGATTTTTTCATTTAAAATAACAGTTCGGAGCTAATCGTATTTTTAACGAGATTTAACGATTTACCGGAAATTTAACGAAAAATTTTCGTTAAAAAACTTCGTTAAAATAATTTAACGCACAAAACTTTGTGTGCACCCCTGGTCGCAGGCTCACCCGGTTCACTCAGACCGGCTGGCGTCAACGATATTCGACGCGATCAATTTGGCCTCAATGAGTGGCCATCACGTCGCTCGGCGTCGAAGTACAAACGATGCTATAGGCAAGTCTGGCAGCTATTCACCGACCTCGGAGCGATGGACTGTATGCTTTGCCTGACAGCTCACGGACATTTACCAGAGCTCAAAAATGAATCACTAACAACGCTAGGCTTCAGTGCAGAGTGGATGTAGGACAACGCTTTATGCAACAAAGTATGAGACCATCGTAAGCACAGATAACATGTAAGATGCATAGCAAAACACGAACTAAAAGAAGGCACAACAATAATCAATATCAACGCCTCGCCTAAAACTTCAGAGAATGACAACTGGCGAGGAAACCTAGAAACAGGCTAATGACAATTGAACAGAAAAGATTTTTACAGCACCGCTTAGCTCACTGTAAACCTTTGTTAACAAGAAGTTTAACGCTGGAGCAATTTCTTCGTTAAAGTCATCAAATAAACAGTGTACCGCATGAAAATTAATCGCAATTGGGCGTAAACCGAGTTTATACTTTAGTCGCCACACGGCGTTATGTAATGTAAGGAAAACCTGCCGATATCGATTAGACAGCGCTCAGAATCGATATCGGTGGCATTCTCATGGCATCTACGTGTAAGACTCCGTTTATACTTCCGCGAGCGACCGACGGCATATAAAGTGGCCAAATTGATCGATCGCCTTGCTCAATCAATATAGCCACTATACGTGGCATCGCGTCGCTCGACGTCGAAGTATAAACGGGGCCTAAAAGCGGAATGAACGTCTAAACCGGTGCCTTATCTACCGCCCTCTTCAAACTACCTTTACGGTAGGTCTGAAGTAGATAAACGTGCATCGGTTTCAGAAAACCGACAGCTTTTCATAAAGCAGAAGTATGTCAAAATGAACGAATGAGCCCTTCATGGGAAGAGATTTGCTTCATCGCTTCTGCCGACAAATTGGATGACCTTGGGGCTAGGTTGGTGGACTCATGCGCACCAACCTAGCCCCAAGGTCACAGCCACAAGGGTTCGAGTCGGTTCGGTGCGACGTGTTTGACATCTCAACAAAAGTACATGTAATTGATTCGCCAACAAAACGATCGCATATTACCGCTTCATTCTCATCTTAGAAAAGTAAAAAAGCCCTTCTTAACCCATTCTCTTGCAGTTTTCTTCTCGATGTACAGAGTTTGTTAAAACGCAAGAGTACTCGTCGAGAGACGCTTCCCACTCTCCCAAAACTACGAACAGAGCCATAATATGCAATGATGTTGTAGGCCAATCAAGTGTATGTACTTTTATAGGCATGCAAAACGTCTCACACCGAGCGGATCCAAGCACGCGACCTCGAGCTCATGAGTCTACCACCCTATCCACAAGGCCATCCGATCGCCGACGTTCCCGGCGGAGCAGATGCCTAGCCGCAAAAGCCTACAGCCGAATGTTGGCTCTCCTCCACACATTCCGGCCTTTTCCTTAGTGTATAATCTCCTGCTTAGTAGAGAAATTGCGCGAAATGTCATCAACGGTGTTAGTTAAAAATCACTTGTTATGGTTACTTCCAATGGTCAATGTGAATGTTAGTATTTTTTACAACATGTACAACTTTACACAGCCTCATCGCACCACTCTACCAGGTCGAGAAGTGCACGAACAGTTTTCGATGCTGCTCGCCTTAGTTGCGTGTTACCACCGGCACCTTGGGCTGCTGCCTCCTCTAGTATCCTGTACGCCTCTTTCACTGAAATATAGACATGTCAACGGTTTAACCACCATCAGACACAGAGGCTAAGCTCGACTCAAAAGACGTGTCGTACTAGTCATTGGTTGCAGCGATATACTACCTTCGAGCGGTTTTGCCTCCTTATGTAGTCTACCACCGGAATTGGTCTACACTAGGATCCTTGGTCGCGCGCGTAGATGCTGTCGCTGCCAACGGGGACTACTAAATAGGGTCTAAGGCCCCTAACATACTTTCATAGACCTCGGCAGCAGGGCGAGAACCGTAGGGTGCCATTGTGAACATTCAAAGCTGCAGGAGCGTTCCACTATGAACCGCTCCTGCAGCGAATAACTAAAACAACTCCCATCTTTTGCAATAACGACCAGTCGCTCTCAACGCGAGCCACGAAGAGCGACTGAAGTATGAAACAAGCCTAACACGGCGTGTTCTATAATACCGTATCAGTCGCCTGTAAGGAGTATTCGTAGTGACATGAAATATGAACTGGGTGGTCCAAAACCTCCAACTCCTGAATGAATTTTAATCCAATATCCAGTTTATACTTGAATCACTCCGAATTAGCTAAGACGGTGAAGCTGCGTCGGTGCACTCACGGTGAACGCCAACTCAGTTCCCGCATCTTAGCTCAGAGCGACTGAAGCATAAACTTCGTTTTGATCTTAAACTCATCCAAGAGTTGAAGATTTTTGGCTATCCAGTTCATATTTCATCTCACTACGAGTGCTTCTTACAGAACACTGATCCTGTATTACGAAACACATTGTGTTAGGCTTGCTTCATACTCAGTCGCCGTGCACAGTTCGCGTTGACAGCGGTTGGTCGCCATCGCAAAAAATGAGAGCAGTTCTTGTCAGCTAGTCGCTGCTGAACTGTCCATAGTGCACCACTGCTGCGGCTCGGAATATTCATATTTGCCCCATACGGTGTGCGCCATGTTGTCGAAGTCGATGCGAGTATGCTAAGGGCCTATTAGAACCTATTTATAGTCTGCGACAGCATCTACGTGCGTGACAAAGGGGCGTGGTGTAGACTGATTCCAGTCGTAGACCACACATCGAGTCGAAAACCACTCGAGCGAAGTCTATCACTGCACACAACGACTAGTACAAAACCCAACGGCCTCAAAGAAGGAACAAACAAGGCCTTAGACTCCGTTTATACTCAAATCGCCTTGTATCGCTTCATATTCACCAATATTGATTTGGCCGCGCAATCTAATCAATAGAGGGGACTATCATTATAACGTTAACGACAATTCTTGCCTCTGCAGCCAAGCAAGTGATAAATAGCAGTTATCGACTAACCATTTTCCAGAATCTTCTTCTTCTCCTCTTCAACAGCGGTGGTCACAGGAACAGGTCCCAATTCATTCTGCGCTTCTGTTACATCTTCTACATCCTCTACAGCTGTTTCAGGTGTGGGAGGCCGCTCTACTAGCTTGACTTCTTCTAAAAACTCGTGCTCTAAGGGACAAACGCAAGTAAATAAACTGCCAGTTGAGGGTACCTTCACAGCTCACAGCCACGACCATCATGGCAACATCACTGTCATCTTTGTGTTGCATCGACACGGTTGAAATCACTTCGGACACTTCCATGTTTTCCGCCGTTGGTTCTGGCGCCTGAAATTGTAGCACTACGTATTTACTGCTGTTTTCATATTAAAAAAAAAAAACAAAGAACAATTGCACATTAGTTCATCCACATTCATCAGGGGTGTCTTACCAGGATACTATCTCAACGGTAGGTCGGAACGGCGCAAATGTTGTATATGGGCAGAACCGCCTCTCCCTTCGAAGTAACAAACTGCAGGTATCTCGACCCAACACAACTGCGCAGAGTTAGGGGCGACGGAAGTCGCGGGTTGGCGCCCTATTGATTCACGTGCTCCACAGCTGGCGGCGCGCGCGGGATGAGGGCTCGCATCGCGGCTAAGCGCAGTTGACATGTGGCGTAGTAGGGAAGAGCTCGGGCTCGTAAACGCGGGTCGGGGGTTTGGATCCCTCAGACTGCGTTCGTTTTGCACTTTTGCAAAATTCATGTTTATCATATAGGTAATCCAACTAGGGGTATTATAGTGTGTTATAGAGCATGTTTACATATAACATATGCTTCAAACTACAGATTAGCTAAAATGTTCACTTCTGTGTGTCACTTGTTTGAAGCCTATTTTGTGTGAAGCTGTAGTTATGTAACGATAGATATTTTGTGGCACCAGTTAAAAGTTCCGACTCCACCGACACGACTTCGGTGGAAAAAAATTTTTCGCTGAACCTTTGTCTAGGGGGAGGGGTTATTTGGGGTGCTGATCACGAATTGCATTCTTGTTCTGCCGATGACGGCAGGTAGAGACAGAATCGTGAAAAACGGATGTCAGATTCGTGATCAGCACCCCAAATAACCCCTCCCCCTAGACAAAGTTCAGCGAAAAAATTTTTTCCACAGAAGTCGTGTCGGTGGAGTCGGAACTTTTAACTAGCGCCACAAAATATCTATCGTTACATAACTACAGCTTCACACAAAATAGGCTTCAAACAAGTGACACACAGAAGTGAACATTTTAGCTAATCTGTAGTTTGAAGCATATGTTATATGTAAACATGCTGTATAAACACACTATAATACCCCTAGGTGGATTACCTATATGATAAACAAGAATTTTGCAAAAGTGCAAAACGAATGCAGTCTGCGGGATCCAAACCCCCCAACCCGCGTTTGCGAGCCCGAGCTCTTCCCTACTACGCCACATGTCAACTGCGCTTAGCCGCGATGCGAGCCCTCATCACACGCGCGCCATCAGCTGTGGAGCACGCGAATCAACGGGGCGCCAACCCGCGACTTCCGTCGCCCCTAACTCTGCGCAGAGTTGTATTGGGGTCGAGATACCTGCAGTTTGTTACTAATCAGAGAGAGGCGGTTCTGCCCATATACAACACTTGCGCCGTTCCGACCTACCGTTGAGATAGTATCCTAGTTAGGCTTATGTCTGAACGCCGGAAATAAATTCCACCAGCCCAGGGAGAGAACCCATATTGTACTCAAAATATTCTTAGGAACGAATCCTATAGTTCTGAACGATCCCGGTTCGTTCACAGTTTCAGTAGGCAACTCTGCTCGACACACCTACGCTTGCCATGACGGGAATTACTAACCAGGAGACTATCTCAACGGTAGGTCGGAACGGACCAAGTGTTGTATATGGGCAGAATCGCCTCTCTCTGGGAAACAACAAAATGCAAATATCTCGACCCCAATACAATACTGCACAGAGTTAGGGCGACAAAAGTTGGGCCATTGGCGGCGTTAGCCCTATGCCTGGAGGCGGAGGGCGGGCTCAAGTTGGCTGGAAATAGCGATCACGAGCGAGTAATGGTGGCGCAGTGCGTAGAGGGGCGGCGAAATCACCATAATCGCTGTTTCCTGCCAACTTGAGCCCGCCCTCCGCCTCCAGGCATAGGGTTAACGCCGCCAACTGCCCAACTTCTGTCATCCCTAACTCTGTGCAGAGTTGTATTGGGGTCGAGATATTTGCATTTTGTTGTTTCCCAGAGAGAGGCGATTCTGCCCATATACAACACTTGGGCGGTTCTGAACTACCGTTCAGATAGTTTCCTGGTAAGACCACTAGAACCGGATCGGAATAGAAGCATCAAATTGACGCGCGCGGGTTGATGTGCAGGCTTGCGGGATACTGTAGCGCGCGTCTGCTGCCGATGAGTCGTGGCTCGCGTCCGCCTTCGCCCGCGATGGCGCCACTGGCAAGCGGATCGTGGCGCAGTATGTAATGGGGTTGCTTCATACGGGTGAGCTTGGGGGTTTGATTCTCCTGCGTTTTTGCCCCGCATTCTGGAGTCTCGTCCCTCCAGTTGCGGACTCCCCCAGGCCGAAAAAACCGGTTTCCACACGAGCAGCTTGGATCGCACCCACCCTGGAGTCCCTTCCCCAGCTGCAGACTCCTGAGCGACGAAAGTGCTTAAATAGAGCGGTCTTATTGATACAACCGTGCTCGAATGCCAAAGTTGCGCCCCGACGCAAAAAATCTATCCCGATCTGATCTTAGCAGCGATAGATCCACTCCTCCATGTCATTTAAATTCTACAAGCGTATGGAACCTAAAACTAACTACAACTGATGGGAAGGCGACTATAGAAGGGTGACGGCTCAAAAGTCGCGTTCAGAATCCCGTACAAACATGTCAGAGGCGATGGAAAGACACGACAACAGGAAAGTTCACATGTCAGACAAGTGACGACCTGTGATATCGATGTGTCGACACGTCTGGGTCTAGACCAGGGGTGCACACGAAATTCTGGGCGTTAAATTCTCTTAACGAAATTTTTTTAACGGAAAATTTTCGTTAAATTTCCGGTAAATCGTTAAATTTCGTTAAAAAATACATTTAGCTGCAAATCATTATTTCAACTGAAAAAATATGGAAAACCTTATACGTTTCAACTTCAAGAGGTCAACAGCTAACGTTCAAGGAATGGAGTGCAACACTGCAATGTTAAATAAACAAATCAACATCAACAAACACAGAAAAATAAACAAGCCTTCAGCAACAATTTATCTACAGGCTATAGAATAAGAACAACTATGGAATTACCATTCAATGCAAGACGATCATCGGTAAGACATCCTAAAATGTACGATCAGGCAGGTACCCGGAGTTCCGCCCTTTCCTGGTTCTTTTGTTAGACTGTTCTACGAACATGTGCAATCTCCGTGCAGGCACCAGCCCATTAAGTACAGAAAGAATTAATAAAAATACAATAAAAACTCCTATCAGTGGATTGTTAACACGTTGACGAACGCACAATTTTCGAGTGCCTGGTGCGTGGGAACAATCATATCTTTGCAACGTCGGGACAGTGATACGACGTCGTGTCACACGGTCCCACACTGCCGAGAAGGTATGACACGCCGTCTTCGTGTTAACGTTCAGGAAAGGTAGCTTTCCAAACTTTTTTATTAGCGTTTTCGTAAAATAGCTTAAAATACGTCGAATACGTCCAGCGGCCGAAAGCATTCGCTCCGTCTCGACTGCTTCGAGTGGGCAAAAGTATTTTCAGATGAGCAGCGCCAGGTGAAAATAGGCATACCCTACGAGTTTAGACCAGTATCTTCGTGAAGCCGTTGACCTACTTGGGACTCAGCGAAGAAATTTCTAGCTCCAAAGTACATTAAAGAATAAGGATAAAGGATGGCGATACTCAATCCCTTTTGGGATACGCCGCTCATTCTACTTCTACGGGATACTCTGGAGACAATGGCTTGCGGTGGCTAGCCGTTGAAGAAATCAGCGCTCTATTATTCCCAGGCAAGTTCGTTACCATTTCACCGACCCCAGAGGGATCAAAGGCTTGTTTGGGCTAGGCGGGAAATCCCGATGAAGGACAGCAACCTGGTATAGGGTGCACGCGACAGCCAGCACCTCCTCCAACTGCGCTACACGTGCCCCAAAATGTATTATTTCTAAAAATTCAAAACGACTTGAATTGATAAAAACATCGAAGTATTCTTGCTTATTTCAATAGTTTTCCAGGAACAGTCGTAATCGGGAGGGCAAGACCTGCAACATCAGAGAATACTGAGGGTAAATGTGATAAACTCACCTTGAGAAAAGTCCGTTAAAATTTCCGTTAAATTCCTATAAATTTCCGTTAAGTCGTTAAACCAGATTTTACCGAAAAATGCCGGTAATTCGTTAAATTCGTTAAATCGTTAACCGTTAAATGTGCACCCCTGGTCTAGACCCTCACAGATGGGCGTGTCAACAGATCGATATTACAGGTCTTCACCTGTCTGACATGTGAACTTAATGATGTCTGTCCTTCTTCTATCTTTGACATGTTTTTTCAGGATTCTAGGCACGATATTTGAGCTGCTCACTTAATGGAGCAATTGGATCAGAAATATTCAAAAAAAGTCGTGCCAAACATTCCTTCAGCGAAAAATCATTCTGACCGTCTCAGAGACTCTAGCGTGGAAAACAGTTTAATTTCAAAAAACCCACTTTTTTCGTCAAACATGCTTAGAGGTGTCCAATTTGATTTTAATAGTATCTGTATGGTATGCATACAGGGTGTCTCAAAAAATGTATACACTGTTTGAAAGGTGATAACTTCGCTCTCAGTAAAGGTACTGAAGAGATTAAGGGCTCGTATGAAAGCTTAAGATAATAGAAATTTTCTGACATATGAGCGATACGGAACGCGCCATACACTTGTCTGAACTTTTGCATTTTATACTCGATTTATTTCTTCGCTTGAATACTTGTTAGAATTTTCCCACAAAGTGGCCGGTACGATTGGTTTATGCTCTTTTTAAGGATTAAAACTTGAGAACACACTACGAATCGCTAAAAATGCAGGGCATCCTAAAAAATACAGGTACTACTTGAAAGGTGCTAACATTGCTGCTAGTGAAGCTTTCAAAAATGTTTGAGACTCATACGAAAGCACATAGTGAAGAGATTTCCATGGCGTGCAAATAGTCAAGATTGCGCCATGCCTCCGCCTGAAGCCTTGTATTTCAGACTCGATTGATTGTACATGGGCTGAATGTTTGCTACAATCTTGCCACAACTTGGCCACATTAACTTGTTCTGTGTTTCTTTTAATGCTCTCTGTCGCCCAGTAGTTCCAATTATGCCGATTAAGCTCTCCATTCAGTTTAAATGTTGCTTCATCAGCCCACAGAATCCGTTAAGGAGAATGGGGCTCCTGCTCATATTTAAATTGTGCAAGCAATAAATTTGCAGCACGTGATTGTCAAGTTCTAAACGTGAAGAAGCACAGTACTGGCTAATCTCGTCAAGTAATAACAGGATTGTATAACAGGCATTCAGCCCATGCACAATCAATCGAGTCTGAAATGCAAGGTTTGAGAAAGAAGTATGGCGCAATCTTGACTGTTTAAACAACACAAAAATCTCGACACCATATGCTATGCTTTCCTATGAGTCTCGAACAAAACTCTCAAACGCTTCAAAAGCTTCACGAGCAGCAATGCTAGAACCTTTCAAATAGAACATGCATTTTTTAGGATACCCTGCACTTTTCGCAAGCCGTAGTGTTTTTTAAGTTTTAAACCACAAAAAAGTACAAATCAATCGACACGGCTGCTTTGCGGGGATGTATAACAAGTATTCAGGCGAGAAATAATCAATCGAGGGTAAAATGCGAAATTTCGGACGAGTGCATGGTGCATACCGCTTCCATGCCGCTCATATGTCACAAAATTTCTATTTTCTCTGGCTTTCGCAAAAGCTTCTAACTTCTTACTGTGAGCAAACTTATCACCTTTCAAACAGTGTATACGTTTTCTTGAGACACGCTGTATAGTAGAATTTTCCGCCCTTTTATAATCATTATTTTATTGGCCGCTGCTCGCTGAAAAAAAAATGTGAATCGCGTCCTACCCGCAAGTCCTATGTAGAGTCCATACAGATCTATCCTAGTCCCCCCCCCCATGTATATAAACATTATAGCACCCAATTCACATCAGACTCATCCCCTTCAAGAGGACAAAATCGGAACTATGAAATAAACAAACAAACAAATCATCGCGGTTATAAACACAAGTCTTGGCGGGCATACGCATTCAAATACGGCTGAGCACTTCCTGATATGTTATAACCGGGATCCATCGTGTAAGGGAGGCACATAAAGCCGCATGCCGCGTACTGACCACCGCTTGACATATTAGAACCCGGATTCGTCATAAGGCCCCCACAGACTACTGCGGCGCCGCTCAGCGGCTCCGCTGGGCGGCACCGGCGGCACCGCTGAGCGGCGCCGCTCAGCGGCTTGACTCATCATCAGTGGGAGCGGTGACGGCGAGGTACTGTACTGTTTCTAGTGGGGACCGACTGGTGCTTAACAATAACGCGCCCCGATGACGATCGCGCGTCCGCATCGACCGTCTCCGCTCTGGATCCCGCCGCGAAAGGGCAGAGCGCAGAGCGCAGACAAACAGACGCTGGAGCGGCGCCGCCGGGTGGAATGATTCAAGTCATTTCCGCCAGCGGCGCCGCCGGTGCCGCCGGCCGGCCAGCGGCGCCGCTGGAGGCGAGCTCTGCGTCTCTGCCCTATGGTTAAGCATAGGGCAGCGGCGCCGCCGAGCGGCGCCGCAGAAGTCTGTGGCGGCCTATAGTGAGGGAGACACATAGCTTTGTCTGTTTATAACCATGGCGAAACCGAATGCTTTTTTTGGTGGTTTTTTTTCAGGTCACACCTTTTTTTTGTCTCTAGAAGTCGCTTCGTGAATTCCAAGTCAATTTGTTATGCACTTTTTATTATACACATACATGTGTACCCCACCCCCTACTAGGATAGACCCAGCATCCTTATTTCTTTGATGGCTTTACCTACTACTCTACCAAAACTGATTTTCTTAACCCCACATTTCACAACATTTCCAATTTTGCCCGCACGTTTAGCCACCACGAAAGATTCTTAGCGCGAAAAGGGATGGTGATATAACCGGGTTCAGCTCATTAGTGTTGGTTCGTGTGCCGTCTAAGGCCCTTACTTCTATCGCCGCGCGACGCGATGTCAAATTGATCGATCCTGTGCTCGATCAATGTGGGCACTATACATTGGCCCCGAATGAATCACTTTCGGATCTCCGATTCGGATATCGCGACCCGAATCATCCAATTATCCGGCCACCGCGAAACTGCCCTTATCCTAATCATCCAAAAATCCGAGATCCGCAAAATTGCCGTTATCCGAATTATCCAATTATCCGAAGATTTTCGATTGGATCCTATGTATAGTGGGCACTATACGTCTTCACTATACATGGCATCGCGCCGCGCGGCGTCGAAGTATAAACGGGCCTTAAGGTCAGATTTTGAAAAGTAGCTTACCTGAACTACTGGCGATGCCACTTCGGCCTTCATGTAGTCTCGGACATACTGTTGCAGCGCTCTGATCGCCGTGTCAATGCGCGGTTTCTTGATGTTCAGCAGCGATACTTCACGTCGAGACATTGACGCTAGGTTGCAGATCTTCACTACACCCTGGGCTTCAAGCGCTTTTCGAGCCGTAAGAGCGCTGGAACGAAAAGAGTTAATCGAAGCTTGAACAGATCAAACAAACAAGGCGAATAGACAGACCCCGTTGTCGAAGAGATCGGCAACAGCTTCCCGACTATCCTTCCGATCGACTCCTGACAGTCTGCCAGCCGTGGGAAGATCGGCTCGTCGTCAGCAGACACAACCGCGTCAGCTTCTGTTTTTATCGGTGAAGCAGCAGTGTTGATCGAAGGCACCGTGGCGATCTTCGACACCTAAGCAGATCTCACATCATATCAGACTACACCATAGGGTATATTCACAGTCCGGAACGAAAGCGACAGACTACGAGTCCCTCGTGCAAGTAATACGGACCGATTACAGTCACAAAACGCGCGGCAACAATCGATACGTATGCCTTGCTCGGGCACCAATCGCCTACTATGAGCAAGCCCCTAAAAGCTGACCCATTCCAAGAAACAAACAGCAGCTAAAATCCACACCTGTTCCACAGACGTTTGCAGATGGAAGAATGGCCGTCTCGGTGTGGCTCTCTTCAGCGTTGCTTTAGGTGACGCCGGTATCAGGTCATCAGTAATCTTTGCTTTATCGAGCTCATCTGTGGGCGCGTTAGCAGCATCACTCTCCGCATTCTCCATAGTTTCACCGAAATGAACTCGTCGAAGCTGGAACCGATCAGATGAATTTGTACTGCAGGGTGAGGAGTCCACACTAGAGAGTTTCATACTCACACCGCTCAGGGTGCATCAACTATGAAGCGTCACGCGATTCACCGAGTACAGTAACTTCAAATTTCATCGAAGGAAGTGTTTTAGAGAGTTTACGCAGCAGAGGCAAAATGCGTCAATTTTGAAGCACGGTGCGATACCATTTTCACGTCAAATTGAGCATTCTCCAAACCAAAATGGACATTCTTCTAAACAAGCTTGACGCTTTTGAAATCAACTGAATGCCCTGCAAATCAAAATGCGCATCTTCCGTATTAAACTAGGGACTCTCCGAGGTTAGTACAATTTTTTGTTCAAGGAAAATTTATTATGACTTTCGTTGAAGTTTTTTACTTCAACTACCCCGATAAGTGAATACACTATTCAAAATTTTATAAAAATTTTAAAAATAGAAAAAGGGTAATAGCTTATAGCTTGGAAGTGCAGGAAGGCGATTTTTTTTCATGCTAATAAGAGGATAACGCCATGCATACATTTGGGACGCCCCGATTTATTTTATTGCTTACTGATAACGTTTGTGCGGAGATACACACTTGTTAACTGTACACCAAACGAAAACAGACGTAGAAAAAAAACATGGATCTATCCTAATCCGGGGGGGGGGCATAACTAAAAAGCATGTAATAAATCGACTTGAGGCTTAGGGAGCAGCTCCTGCAGAAGAAGATAGGACCTAAACGGAACAACAAAAAAAAACGAACAGACAAACAAAAAATCGCCGCGGTTTTACAAGGGTCTCTGGTGGCAAAGAGCAAAGCAATGGAGGCTTGCCACGTGCTACCACCGTCTGACATGTTAAAACCAGGGTCTAACATGGTGAGGAGGGCGCATAAAGCCGCATGCCGCGTGCTGACCGCCGCCTGACATGTCATAACAAGGATCTAACATGGTGAGGACGGCACATAACTTTCCCTGCTTACAATTGCGATGAAAACAAATGTAATTTTTTCGTTTTTTTCTTTGTGAATTTTTCTAGTTTAGATCCTATTTTGCTCTGCAGGGGCCGCTCGGTAAGTCTCAAGTGGATGTATTACTTACTTTTTGGTTATGTGGCCCCCTCCCCCCGGACTAGGATAGATCCAAAAACATATTCACTTTGATGTTTCAAGTAAGCAGCTCTTACAACGAGCTAGACAGGTGCACTGTGAGATCTCTCCTTTTAGTATACACTAAAAACTGCTGTTTTCCTTTGCGCACTAGAACAACGTTTCTAAATCATTACTTTCCCTCCAAAAATAAAAATTATATAAAATTTCAAACAATGTATTCACTTAACAGAACAGGTGAATTTTAGAGAATGATAAAAAATAAGAACAATCCCTTTATTGAAAAGGCATTGTGTACTGTGAAAGAAACTCGCTTTGATTTGGAAGATGTTCGTTTTGACTTCAGAAGCATCAAGCTTGCTTAGAAGAGTGGCCGGCTTGATTTCAAAAGTGTCCAATTTGACGTGAAAATCGTCGTTTATAAACATCGTCACTTTTTCGGCTCAGCTGCTCTTGGAAATGTATTGGCGAGTGACACTGTTCATCCAGCAAGCGGATTGCCGTACGCAATAACACTTGATCAGCGGTTGATCAGCGTGACGTTATTTTCGCGATCAAAGTGTGAACCACACCATACTGACGCATCGAGCGGCGACTTAGAATCAGAAGCATAGTCAGAGCATTATTCTTAGCAGGGAACCAACTAAAGTGTAGGTCTTTGTAAGCGCCGTTGTAGTGCGTTCGGGCAAAATCGCCTCTTCAGAAATGAGGAGGAGCGAGCATCTCGAACTGAGTACCCCTATGTTGTATTCCGGTCGGGATGCTTGCATTTCGTTATTTCTGAGCTGGAATCGATTCTGCCCATATAAATCGCATCACTGGTTCAGACCCACACCTTAGGTAGTTCCCTGTTGATAAGAATGGTATGACTATGATGCTGGTTGTAAGTCGTCACAGACACATGAGTGTGGTGTGGTTCACGCTTTAATTGCGAAAATAACGCCACGCCGATCAGCTGCAGTTCAAGTGCTACTGCGCACAGCAATCCGCTTGCTGAATGTGAACAGTGTCACCCGTCAATACATTACGAAGTACAACTGGGTCGCAAAAGTGACGATGTTTATAAGCCCTAGTTTATAGTTGCAACGCTGCGCGGCACCATATTCGGAATAGATATCGATCGGGTGGCGCGAACAATCGATACCTATGCCGTTCGTGGTACCGCGCCGCGTGGCGGCACAAGTATAAACTAGGGCTAAGCCCTAGTTTATGCTTGCACCGTCACGCGGCGCGGCACCATAATGTTTATTCAGAATGTCCAGCGTCAGCACGTCTATTAGTACCTCGTTAACCATGATCGCCATAGATATCGATTTTTCGCGCCGTGCGGTCGATATCTATCCCGACCATGGTGCCGCGCCGCGCAGCGGCAGAAATATAAACCGGATCAGCAAAGGGGCACCTTAGCGGATCCGCTGTGGTTATGTCGTACATACAATTTTGCACGACTTGGCTACGCTTTATGTATAGCTCACCTTCCTCTCAGCAGTGGACGGACTGTCGATCTTCTTCAGTATACCAGGCGTGCCAGCAATTCGTTGAACAAACGGAATGGTGGGCGTGGCGGCTATTATTCTGAAGAGAGTAGGACAATGGAAGTTAGATGCTTGACCCTAAAGACGACAAAGAAACAGCAAACCTACCCTGGAGCTTCGTTTTGCTTCTCAGGCGTCTGACTGACAGGATCGCTTTCTTTTTCCGGTGTTTGCGCGACAGTCTCCTGCTCCTGCTCCTTTTCATCCAAACTCTCATCCAGAGATGGGCAGCCTGGTTCCTTGGCCGTCAGCACTTCCTCGATCTCGCGCAGCGCCACCATGTCATCTGCTTGTTCAACGTTATTCTCCTGACTTTCCTGTCTGCCTTGCTTTGGTTCAGTCTCCGTTTCGATCATGTTCTGAACAATAAGTAGGAAATTATTGGGAACTGTATAACGATGGAGAGGTATACTGACTTTCAAAGGAGTCTTCTTCGTTCGTCGCGCTTTCTTGGGTGTGGCTTCTTGAGGGGTTTTCTGGTCCTTGTCGAAGCTTTTGCTGACCCCCTTTCTTTTCAGGCCCAAATATTTTGTCGGCGTTAGCTGAAACACTCGCATGCAACCTGGATCTCACAGACACCCCACTCGCCCCACCAAACTTGAAATGCGGCGGCATCGTATCCTTCTTACCTTCTTCCTTGAACGACGAGGATCCGGCTGTTTACTGTCTTCAATCTTCTCATCGCCTAGGCCAGACTGCTCGACGGACTCTTCACTGCTTGACACGTCATCCGTGAGCGAAGCAGAATCCTCCAGGGGCAAGTCTGGCACCCTCTCAACCTTTAACGAGCAACATTGGACCCTGGATATAAATAAAACCCACTGTAGAAGATTGAATTTACCTCCCGCACTTCAGCACTGCTCTCCTTCATTGAAGGCTTGCCGGTATTGGAATCAGACAGCGAGCTTCCACAGCTCTCAACCTGAAACCATCAGCATTAGCCATATAGACTCAAAGATAAGTAGTCGTCCAAGCTGCAAAGTTAACGTTAGAAATGTCGTGGATGACGAATAAATCAAAATGCTCCTTAGAAGAGATAGGAACTCATATCAGCCAAACATTACATACAATTTTTAGGTCAAATTGAACACCTTTCAGACTAAATTGGACAGATTTCAAACCAAAGCCAACACAGCCAGAGCAGCATGACGCTTTTGAAATCAAACTGATGATCTTCTAAATCAAAATGAGCACCTTGTGAGATAAATCGGACATTTTCTAGAAGGTTAAAGTAATTTGTATCAGTAAAATTTGATACTTTTTTCAAATCTTTAGATCATTTTTATCAAAAAGTGAACACACCGCCTGAAACTTTATACAAAAAACTATTTTCAAGCAAAAATAAAGGCTTAGAGGTCATTTAAAGAGCAAGAATTTGTGTTATATTAAAGCTATTTTGCTATTTTGTTTTGTTAAAATAAAAGACTGCGCCATGTCCTCGCCTACTTCGTTCCGATTTCCTTTTGATGGATAGAGTAGATAATGCTTGCTTGAAACAGCCAAGTGAAGATATGAGTGTTTTCTACAATTCTTCTGTTGTATCGTTACAAATCAACTCTGATTCAAATCAGAATTTTCGCTATCAACCAAATGAAAATAGCGACATCCTTGACAAGGCGCAATCTTTTAGATAAGCTCTAACCATTATTCTTCCTTGAAAAATAAAAAATTCATAAAAATTCGAACAATATGTCACGATTTAGTGGGTGTATTTAAGATTTACGGAGAGAGTCATATTAATGTCTTGGACAAAAACTATTCTAACCCTCTAAGTTTAAGTCTGGAATCTGGAAGATGCTTCTTTTGATTTAGAACATGGTCAGCTTGATTTTTAAAGCGTTGAGCTTGCTTTGAAAACTGTCCGCGATCTCTCTTGACACCCTGCTGGGCTAGGGTGGTCGCAGCCGTTCTGTTTCGTTTCAACTCATCAACTGGATTTTGAAACAATAATCCTAGTATGTAAGAAGAGATAAACCGTCTATTTGTCTGACTTTGCGTTCATCCGCGCAAAAATAATGACCAATCGACGATCTCCCCAGAATTTCCACAGTATCAACAAATCGATTATCATTATTGCGTGGGAAAGGCACTGATGTGGTGGTCACTGGAGAGACTTCACAACGTCAACATGGTACTGACTGAGCCATGTATATCGATCGCCAATCTCGATGCTACGCAGAGCTGACTGTCTGAGCTGGAAATTATGCGAATACGGTCGCCCAATCAATATCGATCAATATTGCTGGAATTTCTGACCAGTGTAGGTCATGCGCGATGTCAATTATGTAAATGTGATTGCCAATGTATTAGTGCCATTCCAAATAGGCAACCGCAACAGACCGATCGATAGAGCGCCCGCTCATACTCCGCGACGGGAGCGACAGGGCAAAGTATCGTATCGACTACTGCCGAAAATCGAAACGTACGCTTTGCCTTGTCACCTCCATCGCGGAGTATGAACACTTACATAGCGATCATTTGCCACTGCTGAAGCGAAGTGCCAACCATTAGTCAGTTACACTGGTAGAGGGGCTCGTTGTGGCTGTAAAAGACAAGAAGTATAGTGTGTAGAATGCGCCGCACACTATACTTCTACGCAACATTATGACGGCAATTTGAGCCTTAAACCGTGACTTGAAGTGAACAGCTCAGTGGCTTGTCCTTCCCAGGCGAGTTTGTTTCCAATTCTTCGATCTCGAAGGATAACAGACTTGATTTGGATGGACGAGAGCCGAACACTGGAGCTACACAAATTGTCAGAGCAGCCGAACATGTCGGAAAGCAGCATTACCTGATAAAAGTTGAGCTTCATTTTCGACCTCCTTTTGGGACTGGCAGCACTCTCTTCTACAGGCTCTTCAGCCTTGGCAGGATGCTCTAGAGAAGCCCTTCGAGCCCTCGTCTCCATTGGCTCTTTCTGGGCTTCGGAAGCAGTTACCACAGCTGGTTCCTCTTTTTGAGATGATGAAGACTCTTTCTTGGTCACATTGCTGGCCCTAAAACAACAATGTCAAAATGTGGAGACTATCCGTAGCTGCAACGGTTGCCTTACGTCGACTGCGAGGACTCCACATCAAACTCCGACCCTAAATGGGTGATGACAGCCGAATTCTGAGAATCCTCGTCCAAAAACGGCATCCGATCCCTGAAAAACACTCGAAATATATCGTTATCACGTCTAATTGAATGCTTTTCAAATCAAACTGGGCACTCTTCGAAGCTGGCCTATGAACTTTGAAATCAAAGCGAACTCTTCCAAATCGAAATGAGCTTCTTCGGCATTGAACTAGAGGCACTCCAAGAAGGTTAGAATAATTTTTTTTGTTCGAGGAAAATTTTAGTGTAACTTTCTTCGAACTTTTAATTCACTTCCCATTATGAGCATATATAGTTTGAAATTTTATAAAATTTTTATTTTTTATGAAAAGCAATGATTTAAAAATTTGTTTAAAGAGCAGGAAGGCAGCCATTTTTTACTACCAAGACAGGGATTGCGCATGCCCGTGTTCGAAACGTCGCGACTTTTATTCGATTGATAGCAAAATTTCTGTTTGCGTAGAGTTTCACATCTGCAAACGGTGAACAATTATAAAAACGCACATATCCTCACATGTAAGAAGTATTTACACTATCAATCAAATAAATGTTGCGTTGAACTTTTTTAGTGCATGGCGCGATCCAAACTTTTAATGCACTACATGATTGCCTTGTTGCGCTTAAAAACATCACAAACACAACACAACACAACTTAAAAACACATTAATTATTTTTCTCAAAAAAAAAATTTTTATAAAACTGTTCCACATATAGGGGAAGGTGAACTAAAAATTTCAAAAAAGTTATACCAAACTTTTCTTGAACAAAAGATTATTCTAAACATCTTAGTGAGCTATAGCTTAACCTGCTTAAAGATCACTTCGATTTGGAAAAGTTCAAAAGTCTTAGGCTAGCCCTAAAGAGTGTCCAATTTGACGTGAAAAGTGCCCAATTGAATTCGAAAGGTGTCCAAATCGACGTGAAAATGGTATAATTAAAACTGTCACTTATACTGAAAACTTTTACTGAAAATGAATACTTTTCCTCACTATTCTTCATAAAGCACGCAACCAACCTCTTCTCGCTGAAAATCTCCCGCTGTCGATCGGTTAGCTTCATTTTCTTCGCCGATTCACTGGAAACTATCGGCACGTAGTCAATTGAATCCTCATCTAGAAGTCCCATACACATCCGCCGCTTCGTTCTTGGGGTCGGTGCGCATCTCAGTGGTGTCACTTCTTCGGACTTTGGAGACTGTAAGCATATCTTTTGACGGTACTTGTGAAGCAAAGGGCCCGTGGTGCCGTGGGGTTGCCGAGAAACATGTTAACGCGGCAAACCCACGGCACCACGGAGCAGGTACTTATGAAGCGCCCGTCCTCGGGTGCCGTGGTTGCCGCGTTTCCGCCGCGTTAACATGTTTCCCGGCAGCCCCACGGCACCACGGGCCCTCTGCTTCATAAGTACCCTTTTGACTGTTATCTGTTTCTGTTTGAAGAGGTAGTTAAGCCTACCTTGCTTGCAGCTACGGTTTTCTCCTTAGAGTCCAACCTCGGTGGCCTCGGTTCACTTTTCACAGCAGCGACCTCTTCTTTCTTAGCCGTCTTGGGCTTCGGAGTACCTGCTTCGTCGGCGACGTTCGAAATAGATTTACTTCTGCAAGTATCCAGTTCACTGAACGACAAATTCCTCACATACGCCCCTGGAGGGATGCAGCAAAGAAGGAACAACAAAAAACCGGCGCTGCTAAACCATTCATCACAGACAGATTCATCAACGACTTACAGTGATTTAACGGAGAAATTACAGCCGAAATTCCTGATAACGCCAACACTTCACCATATCGCCTGTTGATAAGCCGCGTTCATTCGCGTTTTTTTTTTCAGGAATTTCGCCAGTAATTTCTCCGTTAAATCTCTGTAAATCGTTGATGAATCCGGCCATTGGGGGAAGCCGCCCTGCATGTCTACAATGAAGCATTCATTAGTCCATAGCTTAAAGGTGCATACTCAACTCACACTACATAGAAAAAACCAATCCGTCTGCCACTTGGTTTACTTATTCGCGCAAAATTAGTGTCCGTTGGAAAGGATTCACATACCAGTTGTCACCGTCCACTCAGAGATAACCATTAAGGGAGGCATGAGCGAGAAGGATGGTCAGTACAACGGCTACACAATTACTTGTCAAAATCGATCGACATAAGACGCGTGAAGCGCAATCAAAGGCTCTGCCGGCTGTCGCGTGCACCCGATACCAGGTTCTGGTTCGGATTACCCGCCCAGGCCAACGAAGCTTCCAACCCTCCGGTGTCGGTTAATTGGTACTAGACCTGTCTGGGAAGGATAAACTTGTTGACTTGTTCATGGCCTGACCACCGCAAGTCATTCTGTGGCCAAAAACGCATTCAAATCGCCTCCACGTCATTCAGTAGAACTGGCCTATCCAAAGAGGGATTGAGTAGTGCCGTCTTTTGTCCTTTTATTTTATCACAGGAATATCAATCGATACTATCAATTTCTCTCTAGGAAAGGACGTGTTACGTAGGAATCACGTAAGTACGTTGAGCAGCGGGCAGAATTCACAGCACAGAAAACTGCATCGATCACTTAATATCGATCGATATCGTCGAAATCCGTGCAAAGCCTCAGGAAATGTTTTCCGCCAGTCGTGGCTTATTGTGCTCCTACTGTTTAGCTTAGATTTGGTAGTTTCTGTTTCTACTCAAGTTTCACGCGATCTCTCCACATTTTTTCCAACTGTATGCAGTCTACTCATAACACTTAATCGTTATCATGCAGTCGGACACAACTTCGCCGTGATTTAGCTGTCACCGACCCGCTCTCAAGTTCAAGGTTATAAAAGGAGATCTAATGTGATGATTCTTGCACCATCGACCTCAGTGATACACCGACACAGAGCATAAGCCAGGCAACTTCACCGCAAGCCTAAGCGATGGTTAAAAATCCACATTCTTACCGTATAGATTCAAAAATTAGATGGAAGGCCACCACATAATACTTCACAGACACCTGCTGGGCGAAAACCGTCACCGACTGGATTCCGCGTGATGTCAAGAGAACACTAGGACGCCCACCAATACGTTGGTCGCACCACTTCGTGAAAGCACTGAACGAGTGATGTGACGCTCCTGGTCTCCCTCAAGCGAGAAGGATCCATTGGAGCACTCTGGCAGGCGACAGGGACGAATGTAGACGCTTTTGGCGCCCGCTCGAGCAAGTTGAGGACGACAGGTGATATAGGTGATGCAGATTCAATTTGCTCCCGCTGAGGTGAACTCATTCCCGTTTCATAAGGCACCTGTTAATACTTCAGCGAGCGATGTGATGCGTGACCGATCATTGAAATTCAATTTACATTGAAATTCGCCTCGCCTTGCTCGATAAAGTATAAACTGCCTGATCAACAGCAGTCTCTGTGTCGTACTCACCTCTTCTTTCCAACTTGTGACGACACACTGCCTTCCTGCTTAGAAGGTATACACAAGCCGCAGTCGCCCTCTGCATGTTCCGCCTTCACTAGCTTCTTGGACCTCCGAGGACGTGAACTTGATTGCGATCCATTGGACGGCGACTGCAACAACAGACTTACTTCACTCCTTATGTACATTATGACATTAAACAATATTTTGAAATACAGAGCAATCATTTTGTAACGTTTTCAACTAATTCGGTCGCGTAGAAGCGCAGTCGAACGAGAGCAGGCTGTCGCATGCAACGGAAATCGATGGTTTTGGTTCGCGTTCCACTCATGACAACAAAGATTTCCATCTCTCCATGGTCTGTGAAATGAAACCACACTTGTCTGGGAAGGACGAAACGCGGACTTGTCCATTATCTGGCCACCACAAATCAATGCATTTGTCTACGCCACTCAAAACTGTCCCCACCACATCCTTACATATAGACTGCGTAACGCATAGTAAACAGGGATTGATTAACACGGTGTTAGTTGCGAAGATGGAGAGTATTAAGAGGTGGGAACGTGCCAGCCATTCAGGTCGCATCGGATGAGCATTTTATTCGAAGAGGGCGTGTACGGCAGGCGTCCTGATTGGCTGTGTGTTAGGCCAGTGCTTCGCTTAATTATGACTGGCTGGCATCCTCCCACTTCTCATTGCTGCTCACCTTCGCGATATGTACCACTTACACCATCCTTTATCCTGTTATTTTGCCTGAATAACACTTGCTGTGATCAATCGTAGAACAAATTAGTGACTTTTCTTACCAGACAAGACTGGTACAAAGGCAACAATCACGGAGGGATGAAAGTCTTGGTTGGTATTAGCGGGACTCGAACGAAGAACCTCGATTACGGTGCACGCGACCATTGGCGGTTCTTCCGACTGCGCTACCTCGCAGACGATCGTGACTAATTTAAAAAATAGTGGCGTCCATCGTATCAACGATCCTAAAGGCCTCCCAGACTTCTGCGGCGTTGCCGCTGCCCTATCCTTCATCATAGGGCAGGGACGCAGTGCTCGTCGTCAGCGGCGTCCCTGCCCTATCCTTAACCATTGCGGCGAGCGGCCTTGCCGCAGAACTCTGTGGGGGCCTTAAGGTTCTGTCCGTAGTCAGCGGCGCGAGCGACTAGTCGCGCGAGAAAAACGTAGGAATCAGGATGAAGGATAGCGCTATACGATCCCTTTTGGTATGCTCCACACACGCCACTTTTAAAGGATGTCGCTGAGGCAACTGGACCGCGTATCTGCGCTGCACAGTGACTTGCGGTGGCCAGCCGATGAATCAGTCAGTGCTACAGCGCAGTCGGAGGAGGCGCCGGCTGTCGCCTGCACCCGATACCAGGTTCCTGGTTCGGATTTCCCGCCCAGGCCAAACAAGCCTTCCACCCCTCCGGGGTCAGTTAATTGCTACCAGACTTGTCTGGGAAGGATAGAGCGTTGACTTGTTCATGGGCTGGCCACCGCAAGTCATTGTGTGGCCAAATACGCATTCAACATGCCTCAACGACATCCAGTAGAAGTAGAATGCGTGGCGCATCCCAAAGAGGATTGAATAATGCAGTCCTTTATCCTTTTCTACATCGCTCCTAGTCAAGTCTGGTTTCAATTCACCAAACCCGGAGGAATGGAAGAGTGGTTGGCCCAGGAGGGGAACCCAACCAGGAACCTGAAATTTGGTTCTTGTCACAGCAGGCGCCTCCTCCGATTGCTCTAGAACATGCCCTAGCAAGGCCCTAGCATCGATTTTTGCTGGACGACCGCTCTTCATTAATCGATTTCCATGCTTCACGATGAGTAGCTTAGTCGCTCCTGTCGCCTTTATGGCGGACTGTGAACAAGTCCATGGTGAACAAAAATATCTCCACGTCTTTTTGAGCCATGGATGACGGTGAGAACGTGAACTCCGCCCCGAGATTATAGCAGTGCTTCAAGTTCCCTTGAACCGATCGTTTTGTTCATATCTCTGCATCCCAAGGCGACCTACCGTGCTGAAAGACGCATCTTCAGTATCCGATGTCATTTCCGTGTCACCACTAGGGAGCATGGAAAAGCCAGGAGCATTGATGACGCGTTTCTTGACTAGATGCTTCAAGACTTTTCTGAAAATCGATGAAACAGTGAGTGAAATCACATTTAACTACGATATTCTCCATCTCTTTCTAAGCTGTCTGAATACCTCAGTTCCGCAGTATACGTCAGCGACTGCGCATGTGCAAAAGTGCTCTTCCATAGGCTGCATGCCGCTTGATTGACCTTTGTACGTCTGCCACGACGGGTGGCCAGCAGCGCTGTCATCAGTGGTGCACAGTCGGCGAGGAAGCTATCGTCGAACGGACCGGCAATCTTCTTCTCAACGCTTTCAATGATCTGAATTTGGACGAAAACCTTCGACACTAACAATCCATCATGGCCACTCTATAAAACTCATACCGCAGCGTAAGTATCCTGCGCGAAATCTCTTGACCGCGCCTTGTCAATGTCAAAAATCTTTGCGTACATGTTCAGCAACAGCTCGCTTAAGGTCACAAACAATGTGCGAATCTGAAACGCGTCTAGTTGGTAACAAAACTCGAACAGCACATTATAGTACTGCTTAGTAATATAGTCTGCTTTAAGAAGCGATCGTTTTGTGTGACCAGTTTAAAGGTAAAATTGTTTACAAAATAGTAATGACCACAGAGCAGAGGGTTCCTTCTACTCACCAAGTTCGGCCTGTTCACACCACTGAACATAATTCGGCACACTTTCAGTACCGTCATATAGCATCCGTATAAGTGAGGAGGTGGTGGATCTTTTTCCTGAAAACACTGCATATTTATTAGAGACACCTAACAGATCGACACTAAAATATTTTTCGTTCTACAGAAAAGGACAAATATAGATTTTAGTTCATCTCGACTATTGGAAGGGAAGTATTAGGTTGGAAAAAAAGTCTCTTCACACTTCGAAATTTTTTTTACCCTTCCCCTTGTAAACGCACTAGCCAATGTTGATTGCTGATTTCGTAATCCTATCACACTTGTCTACCGTTCGCACGCAGACACAGGTTAAGACTCTTCTTGTAATTCGTTATCCATCCAATCTTCCGAACTCAATGCCAGATCTACCTCATGGCCGTTTTCAGCACGGCATTCTTCAAGAATTCATTAAAGAATCCACAGCACGTCAGGCAGCAGACCAAATTAACCACATATATGGCTTGGGATCTACTACTCATCGCGCCTGTTATGAGTGGTTCGGAAAGTCTTTGAAGGGAAATTATCACTGAGGGCAAAGCATGGTCAGGAAGGCCAACTGGATTGGACGACAGTGAACTACACCATCTTCTTCGTACCCATAGTTGGCAGACGACACGTCAGCTGGCAGAGAAGCTCGAAGTGTCTCATAGGATAGTGGGGATCCATCTGAAGAATCTTGGCTTTCATGGAAATTTGGAGCTTGGATTCCACATGCCCTGTCAGACACTCAGAAAGGTCGACGGCTCTCCATCGCTGCTTCTCTTCTGTCCAGATAAGGAAGAAAATCGTTTCTTCCGCGGATTGTGACAGGCGAAGAGTCCTGGGTTCTGTGTGCCAACTTCCGAGGAAAAGGCAATGGGTACAAAAGGGAGAGAGCCCTAAGTCTGATCTCAAGCCCAATGTTCACGAACGGAAGATTCTCTTGAGTGTTTGGTGGATATCAGAGGAGTGATTTATCGGCAAACTCTCAGAAGTGGAGAGACACTTACTGCTGCCACATACAGTGGCCAACTCCACAAAGTCGCCGCAGCTTTCCAAGAAAAGAGGCCTGAGAAGTCGAAGGTGATGATCCTGCATGACAACGCAAAGCGACATGCTGCAAGACTCACAAGAGAAACAATAAAGAAGCTGGGCTGGGAGGTAATGCCACATCCACCGTATAGCCCTGACCTCGGCCCTCCCGAATGCTATTTCTTCCACGCTCTCAAGCAAGAAATTGGAGAGAAATATTTTGAAACGGACGAGGACCTCAAAAATTGGATTCAGCGGTGATTCGACTTCAGAACTGCAGTCTTTTACGCGAGAGGAATTAGAAAAATTACCACGTCTTTGGAGAAGTGTAGTAGAACAAAATAGAGTTTATCTCAATTGATTTGACTTTGTAGTTGTGAAGTAATAAATCTTTGAAAAAAATGAAAAGACTTTTTTTCCAACCTAATAAATTTCTATTTGGATTGTACACTTGCTTCACAGTGTTTAGGCACTATAGTACCTTCGCTCTGGAGGTCGAGGAGAGGTCGAAAGAAATTCGCCCTAACATCGCTGAGAAGTGTTATTTGTAAAGCGCGTTTCAAAAGTACGTATCCACGTATCCACTACAAAACCTGCCCATATCTCATTTCGCGTTTATATCTGCAGGCCCGTACTAGTTCCACTAGATTCCTCGCAGTCGAAAACAGACTCGCTTTCAGGAGTTTTTTCTTCTCAGACGAGAACCATCCTTTGTTGAAGAAAATTGGTTGAAAATTAGTGTTTCAAAGGTACGTATCCACTTGTGAAAAACAAACCTTTTGATAATTTCAAAAGTCGATCGCACTACCATTATTTCTTATAAGACCATGCATCGTATTATTCATGCTACTGACAAGGTTTTGGATGATTTTGTCTTCGCTGGTGTTCCATGTAATCAAAATCGCAACCACGTCATTGAACTGTCGGTTATTCGCGTAGACTCGTCGAAACTCGATTCCCCACGTGTTCCTGTCAAGAGAACCGGCTGGATAGCCCGTTACTTGAATATTCTCTTGACAGGAACCCAATGGAGAACATGTGGGGGATCGAGTTTCGACGAGTCTACGCGAATAACCGACACTTCAACGACGGGGTGGCGATTTTGATTACATGGAACACCAGCGAAGACAAAATCATCCAGAACCTTGTCAGTAATACGATGCTTGATGTTATAAGAAATAATGGTGGTGCGATCGACTTTTGAATTTAGTAAAAAGTTTGTTTTTCACAAGTGGATAATACTTTTGAAACGCCAATTTTCAACCAATTTTCTTCAACAAAGTCTGATTCTCTTGTGAGATAGGAAAAATCCTAAAAGCGAGTTGCTACGTATTTTCGTCTACGAGGAATCTAGTGGAGCTAGTGCGGGGCTGCAGAAATAAACGCGAAACGAGATATGGTTAAGTTTCGGAATGGATACATACTTTTGAAAAGCACTGTAGATCTTGTCACAATTTCGATATCCGTTTTCGAAATTTCATTCGGTTACGGTAGGTATGGTTGGGGCGTGATCACCGATTTCCCCCAAATTTTGTCATGGCGAATAAATTGTGCTGCTGATCACAAATATGACATCGTTTTCTAGTATTACTGTGAAATACAGTAGGTTCATGCGTTCAAAAAATCCAGGTAAGGCTGTCCCCACGTCAGCAGAGACAGCCTTACTTGGAATTTTTTTACCCATGTGGTCCGACCTAATTTCTAACCTTCTACTTTGAAAGTAGAGCATGAGAAAACTAACAATTTAGAAGAGGAATGTCAAATTCTGGTCAACAGCTTAATAATTACCACTGACAAAAGAGGGCGAACTCGGTGATCTTGGCCCTACTACCTCACCAGTATATTCGTGATCAGCAGCGAAGCAATCCTCTGGCCCATGTCTGGAGGAAAATCCGACTTCTCGAGCTCCGGATTTGGAGGCACAATAGGGCCCAATGTTTACCTTCCTGAGAGACACTGCACAAAGGAGACGCTAATCTTTCCGTTTCCTGCATGGAACCACTGTTTCCTGCTTATGTGAACGCAATTCTTTGGGAAATTTGTTCTTTTCAAGGAGTACTCACAACTTTCAAGAAAAACTCACCTTGTTCTCATCCATCAAGCTCAGAATCTTCCCTCCCAGAGGAATCAAGAAACTCGTGATTGGTGCCATGTCTCCTAGCACATTGAACTCCGATCCGGAACCTAAAATTGGACGATGAAGTTGATATATTATGTCCTGTCTTGAATGTCAAACAAATCTAGGAACTTGCCTTTTACTCCTTCCCAATTCAGCGGAATGCCCAGCTAAACAAATTAGGCGCAGCTAAGGCTAATATAAAAGTTCGAAAGTTTTGTACCATGAGCTAACTCTGACTACTGACAGTTCCTCGGCATATAACAAACCTGGTAGGCACCGAAGAACGATCAGTAATTAGCCCATGCTGCAAAACTGTCGAAATTTTAGGGCCTGTTCATACTTCGCGACAAGCCCGATTTCCCGCCAAATCGATTGAAACCGAGTGACCGCCGCCGAAATCTGTTCGTACAAGGCGCTGTCGCTGTCCTTCCCGTCGCTCTCACCGCTGCTCTGGTCTGTTCATACTTCGCGCCGGCAACCGGAGCAACGGGAGCGAATGGGGCGACCGACGGAGTGCTGAGTACGTAATTACACTACAGCGCACTAGTGTCCGAAGGAAACGATTCCTATCCTGCCGCTCTTGAGACCAAATTAAGGCATGCTATTATACTTCTTTTGAATGCCAGATTGATGATGTGGGTAATATCACTTTTATAGTGTCTGTGATGACTGATTGCCTGCCTGACAAAAAAAAAAATAGAAGCTGCGGTACAACTGCATACATCAAACCACGTCCGTGGCCTGTTCATATTTTTCGGGCGCTGTCGTCGCTCTTCTCGCTGCAGTAGCGAAGTATAAACAGGGCAAATGTGCGCCTTGTTTGCTCAGATGGGTATTTCGTTGCAATGGGAAAGAGCAGGAGGGTACATATGCACGTCAAGCTGGACACTTTTCATACCAAATCGGATACTCATCTAGGCACGCTTTAGAAATCAAACTGAACATTCTCCAAACCGAACGAGCGTGCTCCAGATTAACCTAGATTCCAAACGGTTAAATTGAATTTTTTAAAGGAAAATTTTGATTTTCTCTGAAATTTTTTCAGCTCATCTGCCCCGATAAGGATCGTAATTTTATAAAATTATTATTTCTCCAAAGAAAACAATAAGCCTTCCATCCTTGCGGGATCCGGGGTCGGTGAATTGGCAGCCTAGTTGCATGGAAAGATTGAAACACTGCCTTATCCATCTGCTGACCAACGCAAGCCATTGTGTAGGCAAAATGTGCATGTAAACGTACACAAAAATCTGCAAACTTCCTCTAAACATAGGCAGAACCTACCAAAGCACACTTCCTTCTCCTCTTCCAATCCAAAGGAGTAAAAATTGAGAGCATGTAGCGCAGCTGCAGTATATATACGAACACTCCATATCTGGAAGAATAGCTATTTACGCCCATCTCAAAGCATCGCTTGTGAAACTGCTAGACCACGGGGATTTAATACTTGTATAGCCTAGACGAACCCAGGGGTCGGGATCATCAACGACTAACATAACTTTAACAGAAAATTCACAGCGTAAAGCTCAGAAACGCGGCTGATCGCTCACCATATCGCTTGATAAGCCGCGTTATCTGAGCTTTCCGCTGTGAATTCTCTGTTAAAGTTATGTAAGTCGTTGATTAATCCGACCCCAGATGTTAAATAGGCTGACGGTATGGCCTCCGCCGACGACGCTTCAACTAACGAAAGGTGTAAATTGTAGCTCAAAAATCTCCGAGTATAATTATTCTATTGTCAAGACTGTCCTAAATTGAGATAAAAAAATATAAGATAAAAATATTAAAAAAGAAAAAGATAAAAAGGAGATAAAAAGAGATTAGCATAAATCAATTACTGAAACTCAGACTGTTCCAAAGAAACGTACCGTTTTGGCTGGTGGAGCGACTGATCCAAGAACACCAAACAGAACGGTGGCCGCATTGCAGTTCACCTCGTGCTTAACCGTCGTTTGAACTTCCTCGTAAAGATGGCCAAAAGCTGATACACAGCTACTCAGTGTGCTCTCGTCGACTTCCTACAAAGAACACTGCGTCATTGTGGAGGGATGCTTTCCTGCCTGTTTTCGACAAAACGGATACCTCCTCAGCATGGTTAATAGCCTTGAATAGAAGTCTCATGAAACTGAACGTTGTGGAAAAGTCCGGTTTGAGCAAGCTACCCTCATTGATATCGTCGGTCTGAAAATAAAGGACAGCTCAAGAGGCCTTTATAAGAAATGGCGACGAACCTTACACTATGAGTGCTGGAAAAGGATAAGATGAAGGTCTGACAGTGTCTGAATCTTCAGCCTTCAGTTAGTAGTAAACAATGTTTTGCTTTGATTTTGATAAAAATGGAAATGAAGCAAAGCTATGTGAGCGAGAAATTGGCTCAGCAGAAGAAATCGAATACATCTCCTTTCTAATAAATCACCCGGTACTGTTGTGTTTTCACGACTCCAAAGGTCAACGAGAGGTCCAAAAAAACACGCCCAAACATTGTCCAATGGGATAATTTGGAACGCTTATAACGAATCCAACACCTTTTGAAATTTCGGCCAATTACGGTAGGTTACGGTAGGTACGGGAGACTATGGCTTCCAAGGTAATAATCACCGATTTCGTTCAAACTTCGCTTAGGGGGTTATTTGGGGTGCTGATGACAAATCTGACATCTGCTTTTCGTTTTACGCTGGAGTACTGTAGTTACGGGTAAAGAACGCTTCAGGTAACCCGTACCTACCGTAGCCTACCGTAATCGACCGAAATCTCGAAAACGGATGTCAGGTTCGTAATCAGCACCCCAAATAACCTCCCTGGAAGAAGTTTGGACGAAATTTTTTTCGCCCAAACTAGGTGGCGTGGGCAAAGCAGTTGGTTCATGATCACCGGTTTCGCTCAAACTTCGTTTATGGGGATACTATAAGGTACCTACCCTGGGCAAATATTGGTCGAAGTCGGTGATCTTGACCTTGACAGCTTTACTTTCCCGCATTTACAGTAGCCTAACGTAATCGGCCCAAATTCCAAAAGCGGATGTCAGATTCGTAGTAAGCGCTCCAAATATCCCCGGGCGGAGTTCGGGCGAAAGATTTCTTCGACACTCGTCGATCTCTAAAGTCTTGAAAGCACAACAGTGCCATCCGTCCTCCCTCCACCACTTTCTACACCCCTATACAAACCTTTGTCAAGTAATCCGTCAGTATTTTGGCCAGCAGAGACCAACACTTTAGCGCCGACTGCGCTTCGAAGCAATCTATGCGGGCTTCGACTAAAGTGGAGATTTCTCCCACTCGCTTCAGAACAATACTGTCCGTCTCCAGACCATCACCAAGCGTTCCGGGAACAAGCTCGAGAAATTCGCTGCAAAGAAACTTCTTATTTTCTAGTCCTTTTTTTCTCCTACAACAGCGAAAAAATAGAAACTGAAGACGAACCCAATCCTAGCCGAAGGCTTGTCAAGAAGTGTCTGTAGTATAGTCTTCGCTGGCCAATCCGATATGGTATTCGCATGCACGGAGAGATCAGCTTCTCGGAACAGCTGACAAACCGCGGTCTAAAAGCAGTCTTACCATAATGCGGCTGGTATAATCCTTGAAATACCCACGAAGTTATGAAGACACCTCAAGTTTCTTCACATCTGCAGCGCTCTCAGCTATCCATGCTCGAAGCTGCATGAAGAGGAATCGAGATTCTTTCCTTCGAACTTCGTCATCTTCGAAAGTCTCAATACGCTGAGCCAGACCAGCAAAACACGAACATATCGAGTTGGCGCTGGTATCTTTAAAAAATATTTTTCGCAGAGAGGATCAGGATAAGGAATGGTAGATTGATATGACTACGACATCCTAATTTCAGCACAAATAACACAAAATAATACACGGAAATACTAGCAATAACAGCTCACCACCATCAATCCTTCCAATTAGTCGTAGAACTCCAGCAAGGAACGTCCCATATTTTCGAGCTGACGTATAATTCTTTCCCTTCTTTGAAGCTCCTAGAATACACTTACATTATCCTTGTAATATATGCCGTTTTCACTCAGATAGGGCACTTTTCAAATCAAACTGGACGCTTTTCAAGTGAGAATTGTCTGCGCACTCGCTCGCTTGCTTGTTGTCTAATGTTGTGTTGTTATAACGGATCTATCCTCGTCCGGGGAGGGGGGGGGGGCACATAACTGAAAAGTATGTAATAAATCGACTTGAGACTTACCGAGCGGCCCCTGCAGAACAAAATAGGACCTAAACTAGAAAAATTCATGAAAAAAAAAACGAAAAAGTACATTTGTTTTCGCCGAGGTTGTAAGCAGGCAAAGTTATGTGCCCTCCCAACCATGTTAGATCCTGGTTCAAACATATCAGGCGGCGGTCAGCACGCGGCATGCGGCTTTATGCGCCCTCCTCACCATGTTAGACCCTGGTTTTAACATGTCAGACGGTGGTAGCACGTGGCAAGCCTCCATTGCGTTGCTCTTTGCCCGCCGAGACGGTTGTAAAACCGCGGCTATTTTTTTTTGTTTGTCTGTTCGTTTTTTGTTTCGTTTAGGTCCTATCTTCTTCTGCAGGAGCTGGTCGGTAAGTCTCGATTTATTACCTACTTTTTAGTTATGTGCCCCCTCCCCCGGACTACGATAGATCCGTTATAACTGTTTCCGTTCTCAATTACTGGTGGCTACCTAGCTCATAAATTTTTCGTTATTAATGTATGTGTTGCTATTTTAATGCTATCTTATTATTTGCACGGCCATCACCATACTGTAAATAAATAAATAAATAGGACACGATTCTAAGTTAGCGTTAAGACTTTTGAAATCAAACCGAACTTTTTCAAATCAAAACGACATTCAGGCAGGTTAAACTACAGAATCAATAAGATGGCTAGCATTATTTTTGTTCAGGGAAATTTGGTATAACATTCTTTGGATTTTTTTTCGATTATCTGCCCCAATAGCGACATCTTGAACGAGGGCATGACGCTATTTTTTGTCTTTAAAAATGGCTACCTTCCTGCTCTTTAAAACAATCCTTAAACATTTATTTTCCTGAAAAAATTTTTTATAAGCTTTCAAACGATGTCTTCACTTATTGGGGAGGTGTATCAAAACTTCGAACAAAGTTATGCTAAAATTTTCGTTGAACAGAAAATTATTCTAACCTTTTTGGGGAGTCTTTTTGGTGGGTCTGGGGTTTATTTGGAAAAAGCTCTTTTCAATTTGGAAGACTCCGCTTTGATTTCAAAAATTTTAGGCTTAGACTTAGAAGAAAAGTGTCCAGTTTGATTTTAAAGTTTCCAATTCGAATGGTATATATGGAAACAAGAATACAGCGTCAATTCAAGGATAACTCACCCTTACTCTCACGAAGTGGCCCAAGAACCGTACACAGCAAAGGAAGTGCGTGCGTCATAGCACCGTCGAAGACCCGATGTGGTCTTGGATCAACGAGGTAGCTGAAGTAGAGCCTTTTGGGATAATCATTCATAATTTTGAGAAAATTCATGCAAGCAAGGCATGTAAAACGAGCAACTGACGCAAACGCAAGAGGCGCCGAACTTGGCAAGAATTATGAGTCGATAACTAGGATCGAATCTCACAAGGAACGCCATTTTTCCCACACTCTTCATAAGGTAATATTAACGTTCCTAACGTTGTTAATTGTTCTCAGTGCGAAGGAGTGCAGTTGGAGGAGAGGCTGTGGCGTGCAGCCGGTTCCAGGTTCGTGCGTTAAATTTTTTTCGGTAAATTTTTAACGACCACTTTTTAACGAAAAATTTTTGCGTTAAAAACGGTAAATTCGTTAAATAAAATGTTCCTTAGCTGCATTCATTTTGGTTGCATCTTAGCATGTAAAAAGCCAGACCTTTTTTCCTTGTTGAATTTTTTTCGACTCCATCTGCATGATAATTATATTACTATGTCTTAATCTTCGCAGCAGAAAAGTTTATCTATCATCAACAAAATTGCCAAGAGGGAAAAATCATGAAGAATTTCAAACCAAACAGTAACAATACTTCTAAAATAGGAAATTTCTCACTATGCCTAGTTCCTTTAGCTGGTAGGAAGTCGTCCACTTCTGAGAAGATCAAAAATGCATCGTATCATGGGTCAACGTTTTTGAGCTTTTCTTTTCTTCTTGACGAAATTTTCTTACAAAACCTGGACCCACTAAGTAGACTTTTGCGGCCCAAGCTTTCTCTCTACTACCATAATTGTTTCACAAAACTGCAGAATGTTTAATAAACAAATAAATCAGGCAACGACCATAGCGAATCCCTTAGTACAGCCCGTCATTACAAGATATTTGCGAAGTCCATAAATCTGCATGTTTCACACAGTGGTTATCTTTGTTCGAAAAGGTTCTATTCTTACTGCAGACGACAGCAGAGAATCAAATAAACAGCCGCTAATCGTTGTCCAAATCTTTATCGAATTGAATTTTTCTGCATTGAGTACTTTTGCCTTTACTACCCAAGCAACGTAGGTTTCAATTGTTAAGCTCTTTCTTCTTTGTATATCAAGCAAATGCAAAGGCGCACGAGTAATTATAAGTGCCTCTTTCGTCCTGCATAAACAGTGGTCCACCTTGTTGTTATCCTTCCCAATTCCTCCAAATAGGACAATGTCTGTCAGTCTTTTTTTAGCAATTGACCACTCAGATTTTATTCTTGAAGAACCTGCTACCATACAACACTATTATGCAGCACATTTGCTTAAATTTTGAATACGTTTTGCGTTTTTCACTTGATGAATGGTATTAAAGTAAATTCGCGTAATAGGCGAAAAAATACACACACATAAAGGAAACTTCTTGCTAGAACCGGATCTGAACCTTCAAATCTCTTTCGTAAACCTTTGAAAACTCTTTATCCAATAGACAGCTTGTAAACTACCAATTTTTATACTAACCTACATATACAGTTTCACACAGGCTTCAATCAATTGCCGAAAAGAACACTTTTGAGCGGGCGCGACAACCTGTAGAGCGAGCGACAACTTGTAGAGTGAGCGTTTGGGGAGTTTTAAGGGAAATTCTTAGCCGTCCTACTCAGGAATTGTTCTAAGACTGTCTAGTTTCGGAGTGCGCCGTGAACAATGCATATAGAATCGAATCTTTCAATCGAGGGGGAGACAGCTTATAGAGTGAGCGTTTGTAGAGTTTTATCAGAAATACCCCGCCCTACTCGCATAGCTTGTGTTTTGTAGCGTTTTCATTGCGTTCTCTACGCTTTCCAACCTCACTTACGAAGCAAATATCACAGAAGCCGTGAAAAACTGAAACTGCCTGATAATTAAGAACAACTAATATGTAGCAATCAAGCGCAAGAAACGAACCAGGAAGTCAGAAAGCACGGAGCAACTGCGGCGGAGAAAAGTGGGATCGCACGCAAATAAACTGGATAAGAAGCAAAGAAAATGCCAACAACAGGAAAATGCATCGAAACTCGAGAACAATATCGATTACCTACCTGATTCAAGTAAGTAGAAGGTTTCCTCAGTATACGAAAGCTCATCCAAAAAATCGCCCAAAATGCATTCACATGAAGAGGAAGCAAAATTTTAAAAATGGTCACAAAAAGTCGTTAATGCAATTTAACGGATTTTTTCGTCGTTAAATTTCGTTAAAAAGTTTTAACGAAAACTGCCGGTAAATCCGGTAAATCGTTAATCGTTAAACACACACCCCTGTCCAGAGCAGTGGAAGTTTTGCTTGGCCTGGTGAGACTCGAACCTTATGCGATCACCGCCGAAATCTGCTCATACTCGAGCGCTGCTGCATTCGCTCCCGTCGCTCTGTAGCGCACTAGTGTTCGAAGGAAGCGATTCCTATTCAGTCATTCTTAGGTTCACGGTAAGGAATGTTATTACACTTCTTTTGAGTGCTAAACAATGATGTAGTTAACATACCTGTTTGATAGTGTCTGTGTTGACTGACCGACTGACAAGAAATATGCGTTAGTGCTTTTACGTACCCCACACTACGCCCGTCGCCCCAGTCGCTCTTGTCACTGCGGCCGCGAAGTATGAACAGACCCAGAGTAGCAAGAAATATAGACGCAAAACAATTACTCTATGTAGTCCGAAGAGTTCCCTTCCAGAACAAGCTTGAACTCCTTCGCATTCACGGGTTTCGTAATCTCTTCTTCGATGTTCTGAGGGTGATCAATCACAGCAACTGGCTTGCCAACGATGAACCGTAAAAAGCAGATGACAAGCTAAACATAGCACCATTACAAAGATCTCTCAGGTAAATCCACAGTAATCACTAACCTCCTCAAATCTATCGTCGACTTTATCAGCAAATGCGGAAAGCAATGTATTGTAGGCGCTGATTATTGGAGTCGGACTCTGCAGCTTGCTGATCACTGCGTGCGAGCGGAGGGGTTTGGAGAAGGACGAGAGCAGTTTCTCCCTTAGAGCACCTTAAAAGAGTAACGAGAAATTTCGAACAATTCCTCAAAGGTCTTCATTTTTAGTACGGAGGAGAGACAGCTCACCAGTGTTCAGCTTCGCCGCAGCATAGCTGATGAACGACGTCCAGACATTCAAACAAACGACGATGGACTGGCCTTCGGAGACTTTGAACCACTTCTCCATCGGTGTGAAACAGTCGTTCCACTCCTTGCTTGGCATCTGAACACCTCCCTTAGAGATGTATACCATTTTCACGTTAAATTAACACCTTCTGAACCAAGTTGGACACTTTTCAACTCAAATGTGGCACTTTTACGCAGGTTTGACGCTTTTGAAATCGAACTGAACATCTTCCACATCAATAAGAGCTCTGCCACATTCGAATACTGACTGCTCGAGAAGGTGAGAATAATCTTTTGGTTAAAATTTAGAATGAATTGCCCTGAAATTTTTTGCTTCACCTGCTCCAATAAGGGAACACAGTTTGAAAATTGATAGAAAGCTATTCTTATGGAAAAATAATTTTAAAAAATTTTGTTTTAGAGCGCAGGAAGGTAGCAACCATTCAGTGTATTAGAAGAGGCAGCACCGTGCACTCGAGTAAATCGTTGCGTTTTTAATTTAACAACAAAAATTCTCCTTGCGTGGAATAACAGATGCAAACGATGCGTCCAGAACAATTATTAGTTGCGCAACTATGAAAGTTCGCTTCATTTTTCGAACATTTTTTCAAGAATCGATTGTTCTCGAAACATTTGTTCAAATCGATGTTGTAGAGCGTTTTATACGCTATCTGATGCTCGTTTGAGTTTTTGAAAAACGTCCAAATATAATATCTAACGGCAATTTTATAGTCGATCACCGAGGCGCCAACGAAAGAGTCTTAGCGAGAAGATCTATTGTTTATGGTCAAATGAAAGAAAAGCGCCTTTGAAGCTCATAACATGATCGCAGAAGTCTATGGCCAAGATGTCATCGCTGCCACAGCTTACCAGAAATGGTTCAAGACATTTAGAGGAGACTTCGACCTAAAGAACGAGGATCGCGGAAGACCACCCCAACAGATCGAAGACGATGAACTGCACGCTTTACTCGACGAAGACGACGCCCAAATGCAACAGCAGCTGACTCCTTAGATGTAACTCGCCAAGCAGTTTCGAAGCGTTTTCATGAAATGGGCAAGATTCAGAAGAAAGGACGTTGGGTACCACATCAACCGACGTAACGCCAGCAAGAAATCCGAAGAATCAGGCGCGAAATCTTGACTGAACGACAATGAAGGAAGATACTTATGAAGCAGAGGGCCCGTGCCCGTACAAAAAACCCTAAGATGTGGTCACCTTTCGCACCTGAATCAAATTTGGTCACATCTGGAGTTCCTTCCCTTGTTCAGTGCGTGTTCTTCTCCGCTGATGCGGAGGAGAGCACAGAACCTAATAACCACGAGCCTATGTTTTCCGAGTCATTTCTGCACCGTCTCATCACTGGAGATGAAGAATGGATCTATTTCGACAATTCGAGGCGGAAGCACTCATGGACAGATCCAGAAGAAGCACCAAAACCAATCCCGAAGCCCAAAATCCACGAAAAAAGGTGTTGCTCTGTATTTGGTGGGATCGTTAAGGAATTCTGTATTACGAGCTCTACCATCCTGGCGAAACGGTGATAGCTACTCGCGAACAGGAAGAACTAATCAACCTGAGTCAAGAAGTAGCCAGGAGACGAACAGAATGGTCAAATAGACATGAGTGCCCAATATTGCTCCATGACAATGCCCGGCCTTATGTTAGATTGTTCGTAAAAGAAGCTTTGGAAGAAATGAAGAAGGAAGTTTTACCCCATCCGCCGTACAGACGTTGCACCATCTCACGATGTTCAGATCTATGGCTCATGTGGCAGAACTTCACCAAACCCGAAGACGTTCAAAAATGGCTTGATGAATGGATCGTCTCGAAAAATCCCAAAATTTTTTAACGATGGAATCCACAAGCTGCCTACAAATTGGAATAATAATATTATTATTATTTATTACATGGCTAAAATCCATGTGAAGAACAATATAATTAGAAACAGTATACAACGACATCCACACGACATTGGCCAACGATCAGACCAAAGTGTAATAGAATGATTAGAAAGTACATGCGATAACAAACACCCGGAGAATGAAGAATAGAAAGGAGAACAGACCAAGAGGGACTCTGCCACAAGATCTCGTTATGTCCTAGAATTATTTATGAATCGACTTGCATTCGTAATAAATGGCTCCAGGTTGTACGGAATAACTGAGTTTTTGGCAAGTTTCATATAATCCGAACCTGCTCTACTAACAAAAAAGTTATGTCGATTTGAAGATTTTGTAGTGCTTAGTGAAAGTTTCTCTCTCCACCTCGGGTTCTAGGTGGTCTCACCATGAACAAATCACGTTTATCAAGTCCACAGGAACGATGGAGAATTTTGTGTACCATTACGAGGTCGTATATTCTTCGTCTGTATGAAAGTGTCTGTAGCCCAAGTTGTTTGTTTCTTGTATCACTGCTGGGAATAGCATGGTAATCAAAGCCACATATCCTAACAAATTGTTTTCTAGTGAAGCTATTTTGGACTTTTTCAAGCCTAAGTACATTTTTCTTCTTAACTGGGTAAAAAGTTGTTGTTCCATACTCAAGTATCGGCCTAACGTAAGTCTTATAGGCTTTGACAAGGACAGATGGGTTTTTTGTGGAAAGACTTCTAAAGAGATTGTGTACCACAGCTATCGCTTTATTTGCAATTTGTTCACAATGCGCGTCCAAAGCTAAAGGAACCGAGGAGGAACCCAAGATCTGTTGTTTGATCAGTGCTTGTAATCTCATTTTCACCTAACTTGTAGGTGTAACCAGGATTTCTTCTTCCTAAATGGAGCACCTTAGTTTTTTCTTTTGATAAAGGAAGCCGCCATTCGTGGGACCAGCGATCAACAGCATCTATGGCTCGCTGCAGAAGGTTTTGATCATGCATTGGTGAGCTATGGTAAATTTTCAAGTCATCAGCAAAAGCTATGCATTTCACTCCTGAGTTCGTTATTAGTGACGGTAGTTCGTGGGTATAGATATTAAATAGAATAGGTGATAGAACGCAACCTTGTGGAACGCCACTAAGAGCCACTTGTGGTGCTGAATAATTGGAATTCACGCGTACAGTAAAAGTTCTGTGATCTAGAAACTCAACTATCCAAGAAATTATTCGAGGATGTATGCCCACCATGATCAGTTTAGCTATTGCTATTAATAACGATGATTATAGTTAGTAAAACTCGGTTTAAAACAATTCGAAATTTTATTTTCTTTCAGCTCGTAAAAAAAAACGAACTTTCATAGTTGCGCACCTAATATAAAAAGCACATATCTCCTCACATGAGTGCCTCAAATAAGCAGCATTCACTTTGTTAGCCAAATTAAAATCGGGACGACCTAATCGAGTGCACGACGCGATCTCTTCTTCTAAATGATTGCCGCCTTCATGTGCTTTAAAACAAAACCTAATCCACTATTTTTCCTCAAAAAACAAAGAATTTAAAAACTGCAAAATGAAAAATAGGCACTATTGTACTTCACAAATCCAAGGGTCGAGGGGAAGTCGAAAAAAATTTGCGCCTAAACTTCGGCTAGGGAGTTATTTGGGGTGCTGATCACGAATCTGAAATTCGTTTTCAAAATTACGGCCAGTTACTGTAGGTTACGGTAGGTGCGGGTGACAGCAATCCGTCCTGAAGCGTTCTTTACCCGCAACCTACCGTACTCCAGCGTAAAACGAAAAAAGGATGTCGTATTAGTGACCATCACCCCAAATAACCCCCTCCCTAGCCGAAGTTTGGGAGCATTTTTTTTCGATCTCTCCTCAACCCTTGGAGTTGTGAAATTAATATTCAAAAAATATTCACTTATGGGGGTAGATGAATTTTAAAAAAATTCAAATAATGTTATACCACATTCTCCTTGAACAAGGAATTATTCTACCGTCTTGGAGAGCACATAACTTTTACACCTCTATATGAATGTAGGAGAAGTTGATTTGATTTAGAATATGCTAAGTTTGACTTCAGAAGCGTCAAGCCCGCATAGAAGAGTGTCCGAATTGGTTTAAAGTGTCCAGTTTGACTGGATAAAATTTATGTATAGAAGTACGGCTATGGGCGAAAACTTTGCTTACCTTAGCTCCGAACGTGTTCACAAGAAGCTTGCTGTATGCCAGCCATAACGACGCGCCATAGTAGAGGACTTCAGCGCTAGATATCGCGTTCAGGAACACGTAGAAGTCGGCTTTAGCCTTCGCCAATGTTGCTTTAATGACATCTTGAAGCGCTGGCGTGGGATCTGAACGAAATTCGTATTTCACCGATAAAAACCTCTGATGTAGAGCACATAAGAGAGCTCCAGCATTGTTTGCTTGTTTTTCTTACAGTGTGTTTCGTACTTTTTTTCGTGTTAGTGAAACCTTTTATAAGGTGACCTCCCATAGTGACGACTGCCGCACTACTGTAGGATAACTCGTCCATTTTGGTGGACAACTCGTCGCAACTCTGCTGTTTGGTCGCGAGCCATTCACAATCCTGAACGAAAACCAAGGCAAACCTGAAGTGATGATGAAGTCGACGAGTTTCTCGAAGAGCTTGCTCAAGAAACGCAGGTCTGCTAGTGAGGTTTTCGAGTCAGTGATGGTTGCAAAGGTGGACTGGATCCAATTCTCGCTCTGTATTCGGGACACGATTTCGTGCCGGCTGAAAGCGCATCTTATCAACGTAGAAATTCAATTTCTCTGATAACCAACCTTTTCTCGTCCTTATTTCGCTTGTAAACAGTTAGTAGATCATCAGCTTTCCTCAACAACGACAGCGACGAAGCGCTGGAAGCCGTCCCTAAGGATGGTGATCCAGAGTTGGTACCTCCCATTATGCTGCAAGCAGTTGACTTCGGTAAATTCCGACTAATTGCTAGTGGCCTTTCAAGCCGTGTTGCGAATCTCACAAAGATAAAGAACGGATTAAAGCAAGCAGCAGGAAAGAACCACGGTTTCCCGCAACACCCCCGTTCCAAGGGAAATTTTCGCGCCATTTCGGATTAGCCGTGGAGCGCGAAAACGGACGCATCTCTAGCAGAAGCTCGCGCATTCGCTTTCGAGGGGCCGAACAACCACCTATGTGTATAAATACATATATATGTATACGTATATAAAGGCATATACAGTGTATACCCACTTATATACGTATACACATATCTATGTACGTACGAGCTGGATATACGTGGATATGGCTGCGCAAGAATCCTGCAGCACTCCAATAACAGGAGCCGACCCTTGACTCCAATGTTATACTTCCGCAATAGCGCCAACGGAGGCAGGGAATCGCGTAGGGACCCCTCACCTGACCAATCGATGCGGCCCGCCACACCCACTGCAACAGGTTCTCACCACAATTGCAAGTAGTTGTTCGTATCCGAGGGGTGGTGCTCCTACTTCATCGAAATGCCCACTGTTTGGTATCCCAGATTTACCCGCAGCTAGCTTCAGGTAAGGAGAAATTTGAAGTATTGATTGCTCTATTCATAAGAAATAGATGCAATTCTAAGGCGAGGGGGCACTTCATAGCCACTTGTAAATAGTATTTGAAGACAAACTCACACAACATATAACATATAAAAGTGCTTACCTGATGCCCTCCAGTGAGAATAGCCCGTCCCGTCGCGAAAGATTTCAAAAATTCAATAATAAAAAAATGGGCACTGGTTAAAAGTTCCGACTCCACCTACACGACTTCGGTCGAAGAAAAAATTTTCGATGAAACTTCGTCTAGGGGGGTTATTTGGGGTGCTGATCACGAATCTGACATCCGTTTTTCACGATTCGGTCGGAGACCTCCCATACCGTTAACAAGGGTGGTCCAGGCAGGGTCACCGATTTCGCTGAAACTTCGTCTAGGGGGGTTATTTGGGGTGCTGAACACGAATCTGACATCCGTTTTTCGTTCTACGCTGGAGTTGGCTTGGCCCATGCGACAGCGTTTCTGGTCTTTAAACGTCGACTATGCTCGGAACTCCGGAGACCTTATCACAGTTGTGTAAGTTATGTAAATTTATTTATTTAGTTATTTATTTATTATATTTATACGCAATAAAGAGTATGCCTCAGAATCATTCAAATACGTCAGACTACTAAAAAATGGAAATAATTAGAACAAAAAGAAAAGAGAAAAAAGGAAAAAACACTAGGTCCAGCAATGAGAATTCCTCAAGGTGGAAAAGTGAAAAGTATTAGGTTGGTGGAAAAGTCTTGGACCAAAAATTTTGAAAATTTTCAAGAGTTTACAGGAACTTTCAAGGACTGTTTGGTGCCACGTAGTACTAGCACAAACATTCTAAAATATTTCGCATACGTGGCAAGTTGTTTCTGAGGATATATTAATATTCTGATTGCAGTGAGGACAGACAACTCCGGACAAGACTTCGCGACTCGCTCAGTCTCTCCTTGTTCGTTTTTGGAATAAGACTTTCTCGAGAATGTCGTCACGGGTGATGATTCCTGAGTCTTCCTCGTTAACCATACTCGGAAGGCCCAGTGGCTCCCTCAAGGAGAGCCACAACCTCAAGGCGGACATCCACCAGAGGAAGGTAATGCTGCTGTTGATGGGATTCTCGAGGAACGCTCTATCGTGAGCTTCCTGACGACGGCACCGCAGAAACAGCGAACATCTACGCTACGCAGAAGCTGAGAGAGGCCATATAACGGAAACGGCGAGGGTGGAGGAATGTTTATCTTCCTCACGACAATCTTGCCACCCACGTAGCAAGGTCGTCTCTCCAGAACTTTCAGAAGCTTAGGTGGAGGTGCTACCCCTCCCGCTGTATTCGACAGATCTTGCGTCATCGGACTACCACCTCTTCCTAGCTCTCAAAGAACACCTGAGGGATATTTGCCTTAACGACCGAACCAAAACCAAATCCGAGGTGGCACACTTCTTCGAGTCACAGCCGACTTTATTCTGGAGGAAAAGAATTCGTGATATTCCCATCAGATGGCAGAATGTTGTAGATGTAAATGGTAGTTACTTAGTAGATTAAAGTTGCTCACAAAAAAAGCAATAAAATTTTGAAAAAAATCTCATTATGAAATGCGCCACACACTATTTTTACAATACGCCATGGAGGTTATTTGAATGCGAATTTAGCCCCACAATAAGTTGCGGTGGCTAGCCAATGGAAAGACAATATTTATCCTTACCTGACAGGTCTGATAACGATTCAATGAACCCGGAGGAATGGGGGATTTGGATGGCCTACGTGGGAGCTTCGAAACAAAAACCTGGAATCGGGTCCATGTCAGGGATGGGCGGAAATTTTGAAAATTTTCCCAGAAAACAGAAAACAGAAAATCGCTCTCGTCAGAAAACAGAAAAGCCAAAAACGCCAGAAAATCAGAAAACAGAAATCAGAAAACTGAAAATTTGGAAATTATCACACGATCTAATTATTTTACCCAAAGATTCATTTTTCCAGTAGCAAATGCTTTTGTATGACTAGAAATGTAGTCATAGACCAGCGTTTTATTTTGTAAGCGTTTATAAAAATTTCTACAACATTCCAGTCTACTGCAATCAACAAGTTGTAAACCTGGACTGATAGGTCCTAGGAATCTCGACAGTGAAGTACACAACATTACTCATCAGCCCCATTTCACCGCGAACGCCTCAATCAAATAATGGTCCCACTAGTGAGAAACTTTTAGAGTACCGAACACGATGAATCAGTGATCACTGTTTCCATATTTCAACTCAATTGCTTGAGTTTGTAGACCCACTCTCGCAACATACTCTAAAGCTGTGCAGAGATTCGTTGAGTATCTTCGCTAGAATCTGTATTCCTAGTTCGTTTCGTTCTTGGTCATACCTTTCCTTGTAAGTAGCCTAGTTTCCGCGTAACTGAAAGTTCTCAGGCCAACTTACCAATGCTCTTTACAGCACCTAGTTACTGCTTAGCCGACTAAAGATGATGTGCACTGGCTTGGTGCCTTACAGTACAGTACGAGATTTTGACTGAAGGGGCTGTCAGCACAACAGATCTTAGGTGAAGATGCTTTTTTGAATGCGTAGACACCATATAATGAAGACCGAGCATATACCCTCTTTATCACATTATTATTTCATCTCATATCTATACATCATATTACATCTCAGTGGAAGACCAGCAGAACCGCCTTGCTGTACAGAGGAGTGCACGACATTAGCAACAATCGCCTGGTCTGCCTGATGTACGTAGTCTATGAGCTGTTAACTCGAGTCCTCATGAATAGGATCGGCTGAACGCTAGATGAAGTACAGTCATGCGAACAAGCTGGATTTCAGAGAGGATTCAGTACGATCGACCACATACACATCATTACGAAGCTTATCGAAGTGTCGCGAGAGTAAAAGCTGCCGCTGCACGTTCACCTAAAGAAGGCATTCGACTCTGTCGAAACTGAAGCGGTCGTCGAAGTCCTGCTCGTTCAGGGCGTTCCTACTGTGTACATGAGAGTCCTTCGAAAGCTGCAGAGTGGATTCACGACAAAGGTCTCGCCATTCTACAACAGCGTCGTTGCCAAAGTGAACAGAGAGGTTCGATGAGAGGGTACTATATCCCCGGTTCTCTTCTGCGCCACCCTTCAAAACGTCATTCGACAACTAGAATGGGAAGACATGAGAGTGAAAGACGACGGACGGCACCTACACCATCTAACACCGAGCGCTAGCCAGGCAGAGCAAATGCTTGCTGGCTTCAACTGTGTATGTGGGAACGTTGGACTACAGCTGAATCTTACGAAGACGATGTTCATGAGGAACGGACAAGTTTGTGACGCCCCACTCTCCCTCAATGGAACGAACATCTTCTAATGCTCCAGATACGTGTATCTAGGTCGTGAAGTCAACATGACCAACTAACTAGCGCCGGAGCTGGGAAGGAGGATGCGAGCGGCTTGAGGAGCTGTCGTGGAGAAGACGCAGAACGTCGGGTTCCGTACCCACCTTTTCGACTTCACTGTTCTTCCTGCCCTAAAAGACGCATCAGAGACCTGGGCTCTACGAAAGCAGGATGAACAAGCGATCAGTGTCGCGTAGCGGGGAATCGAGAGGACAATGCTCGGAGTGACACGACTCACGCAAGTGAGAGAAGGTCTCGAGACTTCCGAGCTTCGCCGACATTCGAAGATCAGGGACGCTGTCGCATAGGCTAAGTCGTCGAAAATTAGGCGGGCCACGTAATGAGCTTCGCAGACACCTAGTGGACGAGAACCATCACCGACTAGACTCCACGGGATGTCAAGAGAACACCAGGATGTCCACCTACGCGCTGGTCGGACTTCGTCAAAGCCCTGAATAAACAATATGACGCTCTTCGTGTCCCTCGTGCGAAAAGGATTCTTTAGATACCCTGGCACGTGGCATGGACGTGTTGAGACGCTGCTGGTGCCCGCTTGAACAACTCGATGATCAATGGGACGACAGATGATATAAGTGGTAAATGAGAAATTTCGTGTATCAGTACTGTATCATTACAGCAGCGAAATCGAAGGTAACTAGAACTTTTCTGTCTCTTACTAATTTGTGACACCAAGGGGGAATCTTCATAGTTAGAAAGACAGCTTCGACGAAGGTTCCGCAGAAAGCGATATTGGGATGACCGACTAACAGTGATCAATTTTTAAACCGGAGGTGGAGAGTAACCCTACCCACAGTAGCTCTAGGACAAGTGGTTAGTTAGTACATAATTTAATGCCCTCAGAATACTAGTTTTAAAGTTTTAATATAAAATTTTTAGTGATAGTTCATGAGTATGCGGCGCAATTACTACACGAGCACATCCAAAAACGCCACATGCTTTCCATTTAAGATGCTCTAGAAATACTATTGTGGAATGAAGCTCACTATTCTATAATACTTTTTGGATTCCTTTCATTAGATTTCTGTGACAACATTTTGTTCGTAACTCTATTTTCTGTTTTCTGGCCAATTTTTGGCCATTTTCCCAGAAAACAGAAAACAGAAATTCCGCCCATCCCTGGTCCATGTGGCAGCCGTCGCCTCCTCCGACTGCACTCCGGCGCCTGATATTATTTATTCATTTATTTATTTATTTATTCAAGCACATAATTGTGCGCTTAACACCAAGCAGTAATCGCAAACATTTGAACACAACAACATTAATAATGGGAAACTATCAACCAAGCTGCACATCCGGAACAAAATCATGAATAAAACTCTAATAAAGAGAAAAAAGAAAGCACGGACTGCGCATTGGATTTTTTAGGATAGCAGCAATGTCATGTCCTAGGACATTTCACGGCCATTATTTGTTTGTTTCACCAGGAGAAGCCCTGCTTTGTTTTGATATAGTAAAAGAATTTTTCCATTAAACCCTTCAAAAATTTAAATATAAAAGGTCAAAGCAAAAGGCATCCGTAAAGACATCCTCGCCGTAAATGCGTGAGGACTACGACTAATATGATCAATACGCAATAAAAATACTTACACATTACTCCCAAGGAGTACAGTGCATATCGGACCCTTTAAAGGAGCTAAGGGCCCGTATAAAGTATAAATGGGGGCTAACGGCGCGTTTTTCCCTTTATCTCAAGTATCGTCGTTTGCAACATAGTGAATTGGATAGATGGCAATAGCCGCTGATATGTGGAAGCCGAGCCTGCTTTTGTGCAATATGTGGAGGCCGATTGACTACAGCAAGATTCGAAGGTCAGTACCATTCAAGACAGTTGCGCGGTTTTGACCAGAGATTCTGCAGTTGAAAAGCTTGACTAGTCTGGAATCCTAGTATAGTTATGCTCTCGTAATTTTTATCGTTTGATTGGTTTCTAATTCTCACAAATTGCAAGCATTCGAATTCAAATACATTCGAAAAACACGATTTTTTTGAAAATTATTCGAATAGGTCACACGCGAAAACTATAGTGTCTAGTTGAAGGAGCTCTTGCGAGGGATGTTCCGCGCTTCGTCATATTCACAAAGAGGTAGTAACACTGCACATTACAATTTTCATTTATTACTCACGTAAGCAACTTATGAGTTCTTTATATTCTTCAACAACAACAGCTACATATGTACAGTTCTACAGAAAACTATTTCAGCAAACTTCTAATGTTGGTATCTAAACCGAACACAACAAAACAGACTCCAACAATGCAGAAGAATAAATTATTTAACAACAAAACTACAATATTACTGTATCGCTTTCCTTCCAAATGTCCTGGAAGAAACGTAGTGACATCAATAATCGGTGGAATGATGAGAGCAAGAAACATGCCTGAAATAGCAGATCATAGAAAGGGAAACTAGTGATGAGGAGTGCATAAGAAACCGAGCACTGCAGGAGAAAATAAAATAAACAAATGGAGTGCAATACCAAAAAATAGCCAAAGTGATAAACCTGGAGCTGCTTGCATAAGAGCCTGTTCATACTTCGCGATAAGGAGACTCGTCGCCCGTGCAAAATATGCATATCGATTAAAACCGAGCGCGCTTCGTCGAAAAGTGTTCATAGTCTAGCGCCGGAGCTGTCGCCCCAGTCGCTCTTGTCGCCTGCTCATAGCTGCGGGTTTTGCGCACGGCACGCGTGCTGCGGCGGAGAGTCGTTAGATACACCGCCCTCAGAAAGGGGCGGGACGAGGGGCGAGCCGAGGACAAGATGTCCGGGTCCCTGCCTTCATATGGAGGCATCGCATTTCTAATCACTTCCCCTGGCCCTGCAGCTCTATCCTGAACTGATTTCGTTCTTGAGACTAGAGTCAGAATCTTGCTCACCACATCTGGAGGAAAAGAGTTTTCAGCTGCAGCGCCAAGGCTTTCTTCGGTTCATACCACATTGCTCGGAAATAAGGCGTCATTTTCCGACAAGTACAGCAACATCTTAGCGAGATATGTCATGACAACAACGCGATCATCCACTAGAAAGTTCTTCAACACAAGGAAATTTGTCTGATTCTTGGAAAGAAAAGAGCCGGTTTTGTGCACAATAACGGATAAGCCTTCAATGTAGAACTCCTGACCGGAATCACCCATAGTTTCTAATTGAGGAGCAAATTTAAAAAATTGTGGTGAAATTTGGAAGAATCTAGAGAGTAGAGCGATGTTCTCCTTTCCTCATCTGCATCCATAACCGAACGGACTGGAAAATGACTTCAGAATCTCCCGAGATGCGCTTCCCAATCGTCTCCTATCACTTGTTAGGTTTTTGGACGACGCAAAGCCAATTAACGACGGTTTCGCGTGCAGCAAACTTGTCCAAATAGGGCGGCGCGGGCAGGGCGGGAAGCGGGCGGCGGGCAGTACGGTGTACCGAACGGCTGCCCCCCCCCCCCCTGCACGCTGCGCTTTCGTCGCTCTCGTTGCTCGTGGAAAACATGCAAATCGATTAAAACCGAGCGCGCGCCGCTGGAAAGCGTTCATTCTCGAGCGCCGGCGCTGTCGCTCCCGTCGCTCTTGTGCCTGTTCATTATTTCCGCGCTGCGCTCTCGTCGCTCTTGTCGCTGCTGTCGCGAAGCATGAACAGGCTCGAAGGCCCCGCTCATTCTCCAGTCGCTTTGCGGTGCCTCATAATGAAAATTGCCAATATCGATTAGGCCGCGCTGTCTAATCAATATTGGTAATTCTCATTGCGACGCGTCGCGCGGTAGTTGGGTTTAGGGGTTGTTTAGTGTGCGCGCGACGCGCGACGCGATGCCATGTGCAGTGGCCGAATTGATCAATCGCGTCACTCGATCAATTTGGCCACCACACATGCATCGCGTCGCGAGTCGCGCGCACACTAAACGACCCTTTAAGGCCCATGCACACTTCCGCGACACCGCGGCGCGACAAGTGGGGCGACGGCTACCTCCGCGAAATCCGGCGGTCGCGGCGCGGTCGCGTTAGAGCACCGTTTCAGGCAACGGGACTGACGTCCCCGTGGATTCCGCGCCGCCAGGAATGGTTTGAACCATTCCAGCCTGCGGCACTCAGCGCGGCGTCGCTTGCGACAGCCGCCGCGACAGTCGCAAGAGTGTGCATGCCCCTCCCTGCGGCACGTGTCGCAGTGTCGCGCCGTGGCCGTCGCGGTCCTATGCTTCATCATGGCCGCGTCGCGCTGTCGCAGAAGTGTGCATGGGCCTTTAGACACGTCTTACAGCGCGGCATGAAACTAACTTTGTGACCGTTGTAGAAAATATCATGAAAGTTTGCAATGAAGTGCTCAAAGACTTGGAAAAGTATTTGGATGGATCATATTTTTTTCAAATGAGGCTTATGACATCTCAGTTCGCGAAAGTGCAAGAAATTCGATTGATACGTACCTGCCGTTACTCCTACTAGGGGTATCAGGTTTTCGAGGTTCGGCACGACAACTGCGAGTAAAACTGAAAAAAGAATTAGCATAGTGAAATGTACTAGACCAATCAGGCCTCATCGCAACGACCACCAAAGGAAGGCGGTCGGTGCCCTGATTGGCCAGCGAGTGTTCGGCTCGTGCACTGGTTGGCTGTGATTGGCTGACGCGTTCACCCTCGGCCTGTAGGCCACATTAACGACTAGTACTGGAACTTGTTAGGGCTGATCTTTAGTCCACGATATTGAGAGATAATATTTATCTCAAGCCGCTGTAAGATTGTTAAGACAGCACTCAGGCTAGCGTTTCAGTGTTTTTGCCTTCATCAGAGCCTGAAATGAGACGAAATTAAACTGAAAAACTCCCCTCCCCCAACACTATTTCATTTTACGATATTGGTTGAGGGGACCATTAGACCAAAGAAACGTCTTTAAAGGTTAGTCATCCTGGTCTCTATTCACCGTTTCATTGTTCTAATGGTCTTACTTTACAGAAGCTGTTTGAGAAGACCATTAGACCAAACAAACGGTGAATAGAGACCAGGATGACTAACCTTCTAAGGCGTTTCTTTGGTCTAATTGTCCTCTCAACCAATTTTGTATAATGAAATACCGTTAGGGGAGAGGGGGTAATTTCTCAGATTAATTTCGTCTCATTTCAGGCTCTGAAGAAGGCCGAAACGTTAGCCTGAGTGCTGTCTGTAGTGCCAATCTTGGAGTGGCTTGGGATAAATATTATCTCGCAATATCGTGGATTACAATGCCAAGAGTTATCTAGAGGCGAACGGAATGATCTTTAGTGTGCTAGTTTAGCATGTTGGCTTTGTCTAACAGTTTTCTTTAAGTTGGGAAATTGTTGTCAAATGGATAGACCCTCCTCCTCTTCCACCAGAATGACTTCTTGAAATGGGTGAAAATCAAGAGCTTGAATCAGCTGAGTGAGAATTCAAAGCTTCGAGTGTCAAGTTCTTAGATCAACAACCCCCTAATCTCAGGAATTCTATGCGGGATCACCGTACACGTAGGATGCTGATGAATAAAACATCACAGAATGTACACCCACATGAGACGAGGACAATGCCACTCCTCAGCACGTAGTCGGCGAGTAGCGCCATCCTCCGCTTGTCGCCCGATCTGCCCTCGACAAACCGAACCACAGATGGCCGTAGACTGGTGGTCAGTGTGTAGAGCTGCACCAGGTAGCCTGAGTAGACCACCAGTGCCAGCAGAGCCTTCATGCCGATGTTCAAGCTGCAATGCATGCTATTATTATACATATTTATTACAATACGTTGAGTTCCAGTGTTTCGTTCCTTTCTCCTACGTTTCCTAGCATTCTTGACTAGAATTTCTAGAACATTAGGTTGTCCGAAAAGTTCTCAGAGTTTTGTGTTACTATTTTCATTCGTCTATTATTAAGCGAAAATTCAACTTGCATTGCGCATTAACGCTACTTCCTGTACGGAATTTTTCGCTGTATCTGACTGAATAATTTATGTTTCAATTTATTTCTGCTCTTGAAAGGTTTATTGAAGTATGTCGAGAATAAATAAATAAATAAATAAATAAATAAATAAATAAATAAATAAATAAATAAAAGTATGTCGAGGGAACGATTCTGGACGATGTTTTATCTCAACTTGAAATTGGAACAATCCGCGGCTAAAACAGCTCGACAAATCATTCAAGTGTGGAGACCTAATAGTGCTGAACAAGTATTGTGCGCCAGTGGTTCAGTAAATTTCGGACCGGAGATTTTAGCCTCGAAGATGACCCCCATAGGCGGTCGACCTAGAGCAATCCTGGATGATGAGCTGAAGGAATCGGTGGAAGCTGAACCATCCCAAACAGTTAGCGGGATCGCGGAAGAGCTAGACGTCAATAAAGCTGCTGTTGCGGATGCTTTGAAACGCCTTGGGAAGGAGAAAAATCTCGAAAAGTTGGTGCTCCACGAGTTGAGTGATCAGCGAAAATCGTCACGTTTCGAGATTTGTTCTCCATTACTTTTATGCAACAAAATGGCCCGTTTTTGGATTGAATCAACATATGTAATGAAATGTGGGTTCTGCATGATAACAGGAAACGTTCGAACAGTGGTTGGACGCCGACCACCAAAAAACCACCAAAAAAGGTAATGGTCACTGTGTGGTCGGCGGCGGCTGGTGTGATCCATTACACCTTTTTGGCACCAGGCCAGCGTTCACAGCAGAGCCCTACTGTAAGGAAATCGACGGAATGCACCGAAAATTGCGTCAACTTCAGCCAGCGCTGGTCAACAGAAGAGGCCCGATACTCTTGCACGATAGCACTCACTCACACGTTCCACAATTCGCTATTCGAAAACTGAACGGGGTTTCAGGGTTGAAGTTCCGTCTCACCCGTCATATTCTCCAGATCTCTCACCAATCGACTACCACCTTTCCAAACGCTTTCAGATCTTTCTCGCTGGTAAAACCTTCACCAATCAGGACCAAGCCAAAACAGCTTTCATGGATTTTGTCGAATCTCGACCACCTTGTTTTTGGCCGATGGAATAAGTCGACTGGTGGCCCATTGGCAAATGTAGGTTGATTCGAACGGTGCCTATTTCGACTAAATTCGATAAGATTTGAGAAAGCTATGGTAGTTCAAAGTGAAGCACTCAAAACGCTGAGAAATTCCCGGACAACCTAATATTTGTTCTCATTTTAAAGTTTATAAAGTAAATAAATACCAAATGTCCTAGAAGGCGAACTCGCTTTCGTACTAAATATCAACCAATAATACTCAACTGCAACCGCGGCTTTTTCAAAATTCTTGTCGTACTTTCCAAGGAATTCTGTTTTCGTCAGTATGGAATCGGAATCTATGCAAAACAGCTTAGCAATAAAACCTTAGATACGATTGTATGGGTATGATTACAACGTCATCCCCCACCATATTTTCGAAGCAGATTCTTCAACCTACACGCTTGAATGGCATAATAGAAGGCATGATTTAACTACAATATGAACCATTTTCATTCAAAATGGACGCTCTTCAAAACAAGCCCGACGCTTTTGAAATCAAGCTGAACATCTTGCAAACCAACGAGATCCTTCCACATTAAATTGAAGACTCTGCAAAAGATCAGAATAATTTTTTGCCCAAGGAATTTTAGTATGACTTTATTAGAAGGTTTGATTCACGTGCGCAATAAGTGAACACACATTGCTTGTTTTATGAAGTTTTCACTTTCCGAGGAAAAATAATGGATTAAAGCTTGTTTCAAGAGACAGGAAGGCGGCCATTTTTAATGTAAAAAAGAGATTGCGCCATGCCTTCGTCTGAGGCGTCGCCATTTGACAGCAAAATTTTTGTTTGCGTGTTCACAACTGCACACGATACAACAAAAGCAAAAGCATTTGTAAAGGACACAAAGTTTTTCACATTGATGATTTATGTAAGCAGCATTTACTTTTATTTTGTATTTATTTGCGTAGGGGTACAGGAGACATCAGATAAAACATCAACAACATGGAAGACAAATTTATAAATGCTCTACGATACAACTATGCTGAGAGAATAAAGGTTGCTGTGACGCGTTTGAAGGAGGCTACGGAATCAGGGATGGGAGCAGTTTTAAAGAGGCGAAGATATGAAAGTCCTGCTCTAACAGTGAAGGAGTCGTCTCTGTGGTTTTAGATCTGAAGAAAAACAATTCCGTTGTCCACTCCTGGTTATAGAAAGGAGAGTAAAATTGTGAAACACTAACTGCGGATTGCACATCCAGAAGTTTTCGTACCATTCAAACGTCAATTAATTTACGTCTTGGCTCAAGAGTTGGAAGTCTAAAGCACTCGTTCCTTACCACGGCGCTAGGAATTTTTGAATGGAGGAAACCTCCTCGCCGTATTAGTATCTTCCTGGTGAAGTTGCTTTGAATCCTCCATGTAATGTAGTATCCCGTTTCTTTTTTCTGTGCAGTGCCACATTCAACAATCGGGCGAACGTAAGTCTTATATGCCATAATCAGCACTTTGATATCCTTTGTGGTCAGAGCTTTGAATATACAGGGTGTCTCAAAAAATGTATACACTGTTTTAAAGGCGATAACTTTGCTTACGTTAAAGGTATGGGAAAAGCAATAAACTCACATAAAAGCTTAAAAATTATAAATTTCTGACATATAAGCGACGTAGAATGCGCCATGCGCTCTTCTGAAATCTAACATTTTACACTCGATTGATTATGTTTCTGTTTTTTGTTTTTGCGTGTTTTTTGTTTTTTTTTATGTTTGAATATTTGTTATAGTTTCTTCACGAAGTAGCCGTTTTGATTTGATTTGTGTTTCTCTTAAGGTTTTAAACTTAAAAACACACTACGGCTTGCGAAAAAATGCAAGGTGTCCTTAAAAATGCAGATACCATTTGAGAGGTTCTAACATCGCTGCTAGTGAACCTTTTAGAGATGTTTGAGACTCATATGAAAGCGCAGAGTAACAAGATTTCTGAGATGTGTAAATAGTTGAGATGGCGCTATGCACCCGCCTGAAACCTTGCATTTCAGACTCGATTGATTGTGCATGCGCCGAATGCTTCTTGCAATCATATTACCATTTGGCCAGATTTACCTCTACTGTGTTTTTTTAGCGTTTAGAACTTGACAATCATGTGAAAGACACGTGACATGCGAGTTTATTGATTGCACAATTTAAATGTGAACAGGAGTCCCTTTTCCATGATGGATTCTGTAGACTGATGAAGCAACATTCAAGCTGAATGTAGAGATTAATCGACATGTCTGCAGCTACGGGGCGGCGGAAAACATCGATAGAAGCACAGCACAGACGAATTCGGCTATGTTGAGACAAGACTGTAACACGCATTCAGCACATACACAATCAACCGAGTCTGAAATGCAAGGTTTCCGACGAGTGCATGGTGCAATCATTCCTATTGGCACATCGCAGAATTTTATTATTCTGTGCTTTCATAACAGTCTCAAACATCTTCAAAAACTTCACTAGCTGCAGTGTTAGATTCTTTCAATAGTAACTGCAAACGCGCAATCCGCAGTGTGTTTTTAAGTTTTAAACCTTATTACAGTAACATGTTACCCCTTACTGTATTGTATACTTCTTACTGTAACAACTACGTTAATTAGTTACCTTCTTCACTGATGAGCCTTGGGGTAACTAATTTTAGACATGTTTTGTATGAAGATAGAGGCGAAACGAAACATGTTTGATGTTAGGGTTGTCATTGTTCTGGTTGTTGCTGTCATTTGATTGTGACTGTTTTGACATGGAGTTTATGTTGTTGAGGAATTATAAAATTTCGAGTGAATTTGGGTATATTTATGCATCTGATTCTATCTCATCCTATTCGATTCTTGTGGCATTAAATTTTAAACTGTTGAAGAACTGTGAGATATCGAACATTTTTACATATGGATTTGTAACTGATTCTATTAAAAAAACACAAATTAATCGATAGGCAATTTTGTGAAGAAATTACAACAAGTATTCAAGCAAAAAGCATTCAATCGAGTGTAAAATGCAAGGTTTCAGACAAGTGCATGGCGCATCCCATATCTCTTACACGTCAAATTTTTATTTTATTTTATTACACTTTCATATGAGCATTTAACCTCTTTAGTACCTTTACTATGAGCAAAGTTATATCCTTTCAAACAGTGCATGCATTTTTTTTTTTGGAGACACCCTGTATTGTCGTACGAGCTGTCCTGTACAGTTCCTTATAAGGAAAAAAGTCGAGCCAATCTTGGTATCTGAACCCAAGGTCTGTGATTTCTTTAACCTTTGCAATTTTAAAACCATTTACGTAGTACTTTGTAGAAGACAGGGAATTTCCCAGCCGCATGTACATAGAATGTTTTGCGCTGGAAAAGCAGCAACTGTTAATCTTTGGACCATTTGACTAAACTATCAATTCCTGCTTGGAAAACACTGGAATCCTGATCACTACTCACTTCCATTTAGTTTTATGCTATCCATGAAGTAAAAATCGCAACGAGTTAGTCGAATGCATGCCACGATCTCTTTTTTAATGCACTAAATGGTTGCTACCTTGTTGTGCTTTAAAACGAAATCTAATTTATTATTTCTTTTCAAAAATATTAAGTTGTACAAAATTATGACACTCAATCAAACAGCTGAACTAGAAAAATATTCAAAGAAAGTTATACCAAACTCATTGGACAAAAAAACTATTCTAACCATCTCTTAGCGAGTCCGTAGTTTCACCTGTGAGCCGCTCGTCGATTTGAAATACGTTCACCTTGGTTTCAGAACGGTCAGGTTGTTAAAAAAAATGTCCAAATGACGTGAATATGGTAGAAACGACCTCGTACGTGTTTGCGTTCAAGAGTTATATACCTTTCGTCATCGAATACAAAGGGCGGTCGGTTTGTGGTCCAGTTTCCCAGTGCAGAAGAAAGTAATCTACGGTTTCGGCTTTTGACTTCAAGAGGTGGCTCAGAATTTTTTCCAATTATTTGTGGACTACATTTTGCCGAACTTATCAAGATGATATAAAACACTTTTCTACCGATATCTCCAGAACTGGGCACGTGGAACGCAGTCGGAAGAGGCGCCAACTGTCGCCTGCACCGGATACCAGGTTCCTGCTTCGGATTTCCCGCCCAGGCCAACCAAGCCTTCCATCCCTCCGGGGTCGGTGAAATGGTACCAGACTTGTCTGGGATGGATAAAGCGCAGACTTGTTCAAAGGCTGGCCGCCGTAAGTCATTGTATGGCCAAATACGCATTCAACTCGCCTCCACAACATCCCGTAGAAGCAGAATGCGTGGCGCATCCCACAGAGACTTGAATAACGCCGTCCTTTATCCTTTATCCTTTATCTCCAAAACTCAGCTTAGAAATTCTCCTTCTTGTAAGGCTGAATCTTGCTACTTACTACGTTTTCTGTGCTCTCACAATGGCTTCGACTTATTTTCTCTTTGCGTTGCGTTGCTTTGATGGTTCTTCACGTGCTCAATAAAGAAATAAATAAAGGATATAGGACGTTGTCACTCAATCCCTTTAGGGATACGCTACGCATTCTACTTTTGCGGAATGTCGAGTAGGCGGTTTGAATGCGTATTTAGTCCATACAATGACTTCCGGTGGCCAGCCGATGAATACGTCATCGCCTTATCCTTCCCAAACGAGTCTGGTACCAATTCACCGACCCCGGAGGGATGGGAGGCTTGGTTGACATGGGCGAGAAATCTAAACCAGGAACCTGGTATCGGTTCCTCGCTACAGCCGGCACGTCCCCCGCTTCCGCTTCACACTCCAAAAAAAAAATAAACAGCCCAGATATCACTGCCCTGCATTTTTGGCCGAACCACACAGCTGCAACTACTAGGCCCGTCCCGTTTTCCTCCGCTGGAAGCCAAGTCTGCGATGCGATACGATGGTTTTAGGATTGTTGTTTGTAAAAGCGTCATAGTTATTTTAGGCCTGAAGAAGAGGGATGTGAAGCCTGATCCGTTGTCAATAGAATCAGCTGAGTAGTTTTGTTTGTACGTGTGAAGCCGTCTAGTCCTCCTCCTCTACGTTCCACATCGGCATCATCACCAGGCGGTTTAGTGATGTTATTGGTCGTCCCAGTCACTTGTGTTGTTTGACATCCCTCCGGATGCCCTACAGCACTGCCTTCCACTTCACTTCAACGGCAAAATGACTGAACCCGCCTTCACCCCACGCTCACAGACGGACAATGTCAGGCAAAAATCAATACTCTTGATAGGAACCGATCGATTTTGCTCACTTGCCGAATAGCCCTCCGTCTTCGAACGGAGAACCACTTCTCATTTCGTGCTGAACGGCAAAATGTTCCATGCTGGGGAGATGCAGAAGTGAGGGAATGCGTAGCCTTCATCGATTTCCAAACAAACATAAGAACGGTGAGTTTCAAGCTAAAATCGATAACATCGATCGATATTAGTCGCCTGATCGAGACCTTCAAGCGGCTGTGAAATTCATCCGTCAGCCATCATACTCGCGTGACTCTCACCCGACCGGCTAAATCTGGGAGTAAACTGATATCACCAGTCAAGCGATCGATCATATTGATCGATATTGCTTGCCTTCCCTACTGTGGAAGCTTTCCGTCGACGATCATAATCACGTGATTCCTATTCCGATCGGTTTAATCTGAGAGGAAGTCGATAACTTTGATCAATATTGATTGCCTTTCCCCCTGCTGTGAAGATCTTCCTTAAAGATTGGCAATTTATTCGATAAAAGGATAAAGGATAAGGATAAAGGACGGCGTTACTCAATCCCTTCTGGGATGCGCCAGCGCATTCTACTTCTACGGGATGTCGTGGAGGCGACATGAATGCGTATTTGGCCATACAATGACTTGCGGTGGCCAGCCGATGAACAAGTCAGCGCTCTATGCTTCCCAGACAAGTCTGGTACCAATGCACCGACCCCGGTGGGATGGAAGGCTTGGTTGGCCTGGGCGGGAAATCCGAACCAGGAAACTGGTATCGGGTGCATGCGACAGCCGGCGCCTCCTCCGACTGCGCTATGTACACGCTCCCTTAAAGTTTATTCAAGTTTATTCGATATTCGAGTAAAATTAACTGATTTTCGAATAAAGTTGAATTTTTTAAATAATATTCGAATATGGCTCCTTCTCGATGTTGAAAGTCGAATAAATATTCGACTTTTAGAACGACCGACGCTCGAATTCGAAAGAATGTTCGAAAATCTAGAAATGTCGGATATTCGACTATTCGAATAATTATTCGAATATATTCGTTCGAGCTCAACAAAACTTTCCACCTGCTGTGAAGCTCATCCGTCGGCCATCATACTCACGTGACTATCCCCCCCCCCCCAACCGGCTGAATCTGGGAGAGAACCGATATCGCTGGACAAAAAATAATAAAGCCGATCGATTCTGGCCCTCCCATCTGCTTCCAACTGCTGCGACACGTCTTCTGAAGTTCTACGCAGGTAGGACGTGTGGGACACGTCTTCTATATCCCGATGCACTTTGGGACGATGTCTGAGTTTTTTCGCTAATTTCCGACGATTTCGGCAGCTAAGCTTAAAATTTTTTCGCGATGATGTCTGAGCGCAGATCGATAGCTCGAGGTATTATATGGCAGAATTCTAGAAAGCCTAGAAACTTTAGGCTGTCTAGAAAAATCTCCTTAATAGATCGAAAAGAAAAGTGCTTTGAGTTGCATCCTCCTGAATATATATGAATAATAAAGAGAAGTGTAGGTAAACTCTATTAGTCCGCTTCGCCACCTCCTTCCGACGAACCCTGTTCATTGTAACACTTTCCTGTTGCCTCAGCAATGATGTAAGGTGGTGTTTCACGCGTTTTTATTCAATATTTACACAACACAGGCATATGTTAAATAAAACGTTACCAAGGTTTTTTGTCTACATTTATGCATATATTTAATTTTAGGGCGCGTATAGGGCAGTCGGAGGAGGCGCCGGCTGTTTTGAATAGTCGAATATTCGTTCGACTTCCAACATCAAAAAGGAGCCATATTCAAATATTATTCAAAAAATTCAACTTCATTCGAAAATCAGTTAATTTTATCCGAATATCGAATAAACTTGAATAAGCTTAAAGAGCGCGTGTAGCGCAGTCGGAGGAGACGCCGGCTGTCGCGTGCACCCGATACAGGTTCTTGGTTCGGATTTCCCGCCCAGGCCAACCAAGCCTTCATCCTGTGCCAAAATTGGTAACAAACTCGTCTGGAAAGAATAAAGCGCTGACTTGTTCATTGTCCGGCCACAGCGGGTCATTGTGTCGGCCAAATACGCAACCAGATCCCCTCCACGACATCTCGTCGAAGTAGAATGCGCGGCGCATCCCAGAGGGATTGACTAACACCTTCCTTTATCATTTATCCTCTATATTTAATTTTGGTTTGAATTTTATAAAATTTGAGCTCCTAACAAAGGTCTCAAAAAAGATCTGCACTACTATGCCATGCCAGTGCTCTCTTCGTGGCTCTACATCCCACTCGTTGACCCGCTCCCATAATAATCTCTCACCAATGCCGTCAACAATGCAGATTAATTCTTGGTGGCGAGCTTCCCGCTCGGTGAAATCAACATTGAATTTATGAGGAGTCTCGTTTAGTTCCATTGGCTTATGGTGTTTTGTCGCGATCGTCCAGAAATTCCATTACAGGTCTCGCATTATTTATGCAGTCTGGTTTCCGGTCGTCGTTTATTATTTTGCGGTTCAATGAGGAACGGTGTTCCGGCTGCAAATGGAACAGAGGTATCAATTCCGCTGAAGCAATTCACCCTCGTGTTTTTGTTAGAAACGCCCCTTTCATGAAGGCGAAAAGGGCGCTTCCGAGACTAATACATCACGGCGAAGTAATCGTAGGATAACGACGAGGGATTAGAGTCGACGTCATTCTTCCCTTCATTCAACGTCGTCCTTCCAATCATATCTTGTTGCACGTGATCACCTGTATCACCTGTCGCCCCGTTGATCATCGACTTGCTCGAGCGGGTGCCAGCAGCGTCTCCATTCGTCCCTGTCGCGTGCCAGAATAGTCCAATGGATCCTCCTCGCTCGAGGGACACGAAGAGCGTCATATCGCTCGTTCAGGGCTTTTACGAAGAAGTGCGACCAACTCGTTGGTGGGCGTCCTTGCGTTCTTTTGACATCCCGAGGAATTCAGTCAGTGACGGCTCTCGTCCAGCGGATGTCTGCGAAGCGCATTACGTGGCCGGGCCACCTAATTTTCGACAACTTGGTCCACGCGAAAGCGTCTCTGATCTTCGAACGTCGGCGAAGATCGGAACTTCGGAGGCCTTCTCTCACTTGCGTGAGTCGTGTCACTCCGAGCATCGTCTTCTCGATTCCACGCTGCGCGACGCTGATCGCGTGTTTATCCTGCTTTCGTATAGCCCAGGTCTCTGAGGCGTATGATAGGGCAGGAAGAACAGTGGAGTCGAATAAGTGGAGACGGAGTCGGACGTTCTTCGTCTTCTTCACGACTTCTTTGACGCTCTTGAAAGCTCCCCAAGCCGCTCGTTTCCTCCTACTCAGCTCTGGCGCACGTGATAAACTTGCGTTAATTTAAACACAGATACTAACCCGTATCGATAACAGTCACTAAGCATAGCCACGTCGATTGCCAGTTAATCCTGCACATGTTTAGAGTGGACATAGAGTAGCGCAGTTGGAGTAGGCGCCAGTAGTCGCGTGCACCCGATTCAAGATTCTTTGTCCGGGTCTCTCCGAGGCCAACGAAGCCTTACATCCCTTATGGCCGGTGAATTGGTATCAGACCTGTCTGAGGAGGATAAATCACTGACTTACTCATCGACTGGAGACAGCCTATCATTATTTATTTTGGTTTAATTATCCAAGCTTGAGGTACTTTTCAACCCAATTCACTTTGGGGTGAGACAAATTTTGTTCTACTTCTCGATGGTTGCTGTTAACGTTGCCCTTTCCTTTCCTTCAACTGATGTTGTTCCCTTTCTATTTGTTTTCGTTTTTTTCACTAGCGTTTTATTGTCCTTAAATGATATGACCTATTTCGTATTGCCTACTAGGACAACTGGCTGTTTTAAACGCATTTTACATGCGCTCACAAATAAATATACTAAAATGGGAGCGCGTAGCGCAGTCGGAGGAGATGTCGGCTGTCGCATGCACCCGATACCAGGTTCCTGGTTAGGATTTTCCGTTCAAACCAGCCAAGCCTTCCATCCCTCTAGGGTCGGTGAATTGGTACCAGAATTATCTGGGTAGGATAGAGCGCTGATTTGTTCATCGACTGGGTACCACAGGTGGCCAAATACTTATTCAAATCGTCTCCACGACATCCCGTAGAAGTAGAATGCGCCGTCGTTTACTCGTTGTCCTTAGCCACAAATAAATACGTAAATAGATGCATAAATAAATGAGGCCCAATACGACTTCATATTGCAACGACATCTCGTTGAAGTAGAATGCGTGACTCATCCCAAAGGGATTAAATAACCGCGTCCTTTGTCCTTTTTTCATCTGGAGCTGGACACACATAGCTCATTGTCTAGGGCAAGTAGGCATTCGAATTATAAATTATCTCTACGACATTCTGTAGAAGTAGAATGCGTGGCACATCCCAAAACGGATTGAATAACTCCTTTCTTTCCTTTACCCCTTGCATTCAATGTGTTGTCGGTAAACTCACAGGCTATCGTCCATGTTCAGCGTGATGCTCCCTTTGACGTTGACTCCGTAGGTAATGTAACCAAAGAAGCCACAGGCAGCGTAGACGATGGTCACCTGGAAGTATCACAAACTGAAATTATCTAAACTCTGTCAAGAGGACTGACCCTCCCCCCATTTGTAATTGCAGTTGTCATTATCTGTTCCACAGATCAATGCCTATGTGGTAAAGCTGCTAGAGATGACAACCGCATGACAGAAAAGGACATTACACAACATGAAATAGAGAAAACGAATCAGAATGTCAGATGCCTATTTAAAACGGCGGCATTTTCAAGGAGTAGTTTGGATTTACGAGACAGTTCAGTGAAGACTGCTGTACTTAATTCTTCAAATGATTTGTCAAAGACTATTAAAAACAAAAAGGCGATATTGTCTACTTTGACTTCTTCAAGGCATTCAACAAGGTTCCGCTGGAAAAGCTGCTATTCAAGTTAGCACATTCGCGACGGTGCCCACTCATTTAAGTGGACGAAGGAGTTTTTGGGAAGAACTTTCTTTATTGATGTTCTTGTTCAATTTTGGTCTTAAATTCGCAAATTATATAATAGTAACAAATCAATGTGAGGTTAGCATAGGCAGAAAAATGATTGGCTTTCTCGTAACTAACAAGGCAAGAACTTTTCCCATTACTGTAAGCGCACATACTTCGAGAACGAGAATTAATGCACAAACTTCAGATGAAACATGAATTTAACACTTAAATGAAACAACCTATCCTCTGACTGATTATGACAGTAAATAAACATTTATCAGGAACACTTTTTATCTTTGGATAGCACCTCAAACAAACATATTTTTCACAACTGGAGCAGCGCGCGTGGATTCTCCCCAGTTTTTTTATAGTAACCTGTGCAGTTCTTCTGGACGTTTCTTAAGTAGGCAATAACGTGTTCTAACCAAGACTTTTTTGTTGGAGTCCACACAAATGAGTGGACACACGCGAGCGCGCCAAAAAAGCAGCTGGCCGTCGCGTTTTTTCTCTTGTACACATATGAGCTCCCTGGCGCTGTGTCCAGATTTTGGGATCTCATGTAAAATGTACGCAGATAACGTTAAAAAAGTATAAAGGATAAAGGATAAAGGACGGCGTTATTCAATCCCCTTTGGGATGCGCCACGCATTCTACTTCTACGGGATGTCGTGGAGGCGTGTTGAATGCGCATTTAGCATACAATGACAATGACATTTGGCATACAATGGCATACAATGACTTGCGGTGGTCGGCTGATGTACAAGTCAGTGCTTTATCCTTCCCAGACAAATCTGGTACCAATTCACCGTCCTCGAAGGGATGGAAGGCTTGGTTGGCCTGGGCAGGAAATCCGAACCAGGAGCCTGGTATCGGGTGCAGGCGACAGCCGGTGCTTCCTCCGACTGCGCTCCACGCGCCCACGCAAATGACGTTAAAATTTAAAAATAGTTCGAAAAACCCGAGCCATCCAGTGAAGTTCAAGAAGCTATCAACTTTATTGAAAAATTAGCAGAAATCTGAGAGCTTCCTCTTGCTGCTGAGAAATCTGGATGCCTTGTAATACAGTCTAAGTCTCAAAAGTATTCTCTAACCTATAGGTTTAAAAGTATCAACTTAGAGCAGGTTACAAAAGCTAAGGACTTGTGAATTCTCATATCTAGTGACTTGAAGTTTGATTCGCATTGCAAAGCGCTCGTAAAGAAAGCAAACTTTCGAACATATAATTTGCTCAAAACATTGAAGACAAACGATTCTCAGGCTCTCTTGCGCGCCTACAAATGCTATGTGAGGCCCATCATCATAGAAATTGGCATTCCATATTTAATCCTTGTCAAAAGAAATATTAGGTTGGTGCATAAGTTCTCGGAAATTTGATCCCTCCTGAATTGAAAGCGCATTTTCCCGCCGAATTTCTCACATGAATCAACGAGTAAATGATCGATCGATAGAGAAAGGAAAGGGCTACAAAACTGTTCCTGACATTTACTTTTGCGTTGTTAACGTCAGCTATTATGGCTAAGCAATTCGTCCCAACTGATACGCATATTCGGCACGTCATGTTATTCCTGCATCAATCTGGCCTCAGTGCCAACGAATCGTATCGTCGCCTGAAGGATGTTTACAACGAGAGTGCCCCTGCTCGAAGTACTGTGCACCAGTGGTTCTCGAAGTTTGCAGTTGGTGAATTCTCCGTTGAAGGTAATCAACGAGAAGGGCGCCCGATGACACTGGATCTGGATGGCCTCCGAAGTAGAGTGGAAGCGGACCCATACCAAAACACTCGCGAACTATCAAGCACTCTTGGTGTTGGTCACTCAACAGTCGTTCGAGGATTGAAGTCGATTGGCAAGGTGCAAAAATTGGGTCGCTGGGCACCTCACGACATGACACAACATGACATGGATCGCAGAGCCGATGTCGCTCTGCCTCTCCTTACCCTCAGGCTTACCCACGGATGGCTGGACAACCTTGTCACCGGGAATGAGAAGTGGATACTCTACTCTAATTATCACCGGCGTGCACAGTGGGTTGACGCAACTGGAGAGGCAGAGGACGTTCCGAAACCCGACCTTCACTGAGAAAGGTGATGCTATGCATTTGGTGGAGCGTTCTTGGCGTGGAATACTGGGAGATGCAGGACGAAGGGGTACCAGTGACGGCAGAGGTTTACGTCAACCAACTGAGGAAGTTGAGGGCCCACCTTTAAATCACATGGGGAGAGCAAGTGAAGGTGTATTTTCAACACGACAATGCTATACCGCATATTGCTAGAGCGACGGCGGCTGAGTTGGCGGACTACGGATGGACCGTTCTTCCACACCCACCTTATTCACCAGGTCTCGCTCCTTCTGACTACCATTTGTTTTCAAGCGTTCAACGCTATTTGGACGGCCAGCAATTTAGGAACCGAGAGGATGTCAAGGAGGCACTGCTCACATTTTTCGAATCACAACCGGCCAGGTTTTGGAGAAAAGGCATGCATGACTTACCAGAACGTTGGCGAAAGACAATTGATGTAAAGGGTGGTTACTTCAAATGATTTGATGTTGTTGTTCGTATGTTGTGATAATAAATATTTCATGCCTCAAATGTCCGATTTTATGCACCAACCTAATACATAAACCTTCTTGAAAGTGTCCAGAGCAACTACACGAGAAAGGGTGGGCTATGCCAACATTCCGAAAGGGGCGGATAGAGCAAGACAACTGGGCTAACCGTATTTCAACAATAGAAGGAATAGGCAAACCTAATCATGCTATTTGTAATTATCACTAAAAACTCTCAATAGACCCTATAGAGCCTTTTGGTGTGCAACTGATAGGAAGACTAAGGTTGTATCCTAGAGTTGCCAGGTCTCAAGTTGGGTGAATGCTTCTCACGTATCGAAATCTAAAGGATCTCAACCGACTTATTGGCAAAGACGCAAGAGTGACTAACACGTCTATGTCTCGTTTTAGATGTCTTATTACTCGAAAAAGTTTACTGTGGATTGCATGTTGTTGCATTTCTTTTAATATTTCTCGTGATATTTTTATTTGCCTTTTTAGGCGTGTGATAACCTTGTAACCACGCCTGAATAAGTAAATAAATAAAATAAATAAAACTGTCTTTAAATGTAGGAATTTTGCAATTGAGCGAAATCTAGTAATTGCCCATCAGCCATTTTTTAAAATTCTTTTAATTTATGCTCCGGAAAGGGGCTGTGTCCATTCTGTTTTTTCGATGCGCTTTTATCCTTGTTTTTCATATTTATCTAAGAACTTTCTCACCATTTTGCTTTAGGCTTTTCGTAGAATTCTGCACCATGTTTATTTCCCAATTTATTTTGTGCTTTACAGTACCGGACGCGTCTTTTGAATAGACGCCGAAAAACCCGCACTTTTGCGGTTTTTGCGTCTTTTTGCTATAACTCACCCAAAGTCATCCACTTGAAAAACCAAGAATATATTTGAGCTCAGGAGATCGAGCTCTATCGTTTGGTATATACATTTCATATGAAAGATCAAAAATGGCCAAAATTGAAAACTTGCGCTCCATTGAGAAGGCCGGCCGCGGACGAGTTGTCGGCCGCAAGGCGTCAAAAACCGTTGCATGGTCACAATTCCTCTAATATGAGGTTTTTTGAGAAAAGGTTGGTACCGTTCGATTCGTCTCCTCGAGATCTACACAACCATGTATACAGCTTCGCCAAACCACCGCATTTTCGCAGTGGGTGGTCAAAAATGACGGGGGCAGAATTTTTGCTATTGGAGAAGCTTATATTCCAGGACTTGTATGCTCAAGGAGCACCTCAAGCATGGGTAAAGTGCTTTGTAATGCCAGGCATCCTCCGAGAGTGCGCCGTGAACAATGCATATGGGATCAAACCTATCAATCGAGGGGGGGGGACAGTTTGTAGAGTGAGCATTTAGGGAGCTTTATGAGAAATTCTCAGCTGCTCTACTCAGGAATTGCTGTACTCTGTTCCGGCGAGATTTAGGAGTGCGCCGGGAGCAATGCATATAGAATCGAACCTATCAATCGAGTGGGGCAACCGCTCGCAGATTGCACGTGCGGGCGTTTTCAGAGCGTAGTAACTCTGCCACATTCGAATCGTTTCGGCTGCAACTCCTGGATCTTGTAGTCAGTAGAACGGTTTAGTAGTATGCTGAAGTAGAGCGAGGTAGCTTAGGAAGAGGCAATGTTACAGGGGTGCGAATATGAAGGTGAGGCTTGTGTGACGTATTTTTTCCGATTTCGGTGGACCACTGCGGTAAGACGCGGCAAGCTAAAAACCTCAAAACGCGTAGGCGAACAGGCCGTTTAGGATACTTTACGATTACATGCTCAGAGCACCTCAGCTGCTTAAACTGCCTTAGCTTCATCTGCCAGTTTGAAACGGCAGAAGATAGCAGTTAGAGTTTCTTGCGCTCTTACTCGGCAAGAATTGAGTTTTCGACACTCGCAATGGTGCCACTCTGTTCACCATGAAAAGCGTTATCGAATGGTTCCAATTTCGACCGATTTCGGGAACATCGATTTTTTGACGGTTTCCCATCGAGGACGAGGCCGCTCGAACGCGGCAGGCGGACGGTGACGTCATCGAAAACCGATATCTTCAAATTGTGCCACGCTTGACACCATTCGATAGAGCTTCTCATGCTGAATTGAAAGGTGTTATCATGAGCAGACAGAACTGTAATCTGGGCGAGTAAGAGCGAGGAGAACATCGACCGTTGTTGTGCTAAACTGCACGCGCGGGCGTGTTCGGAGCGCGATAACTCTGTCAGCTTCAAATCTTTCTGGCTGGAACGTGCGGATTCCGTAGGCAGTAACATGATCTAGTAGCGCGCTGAAACACAGCAATGTAGCTTACGACTAGACCAAGTTACAGCTCTGCGAAGATGCAGGTGAGGCTTGTGTGACACGACTTTTTCAGATTTCGGTCGACCGCTGCGGGTACACTAGGCGAGCTAACGGCATGCAAACTCGCGGACGAAACAGCGAAGGCGCTTTACGATGATCTGCTCTTAACTCTCCAGCTGCCTAAACTGCCTTAGCCCCATCTGCCATTTTAGAGCGGCGGACGGCAGCGGTGAAGCTTCTTCCGCCCTTACTCGCCCATGTCCGAGTTTTCGAGCACCAGCCAGGGTACCATTCTGTTCAGCTCGAAAAGCCCTATCGAACGGTGTCAATTTAGACCGATTTCGGGAAAATTGATTTTTTGATTCAGTTTCTCGTCGAAGACGGCCGCGCCAGATGAACGATGACGTCATCGAAAATCGATGTTTCCGAAATGGGTCGAACTTGATACCGTTTCATAGAGCTTTTCGTGCTGAATTGAACGGTGTTTATGAGTCACGAGAACTGTTATCTGGGCGAGAAAGAGCACGGAGAACATAGACCGTTGTTGTGCTAAATTGGACGCACGGCGTGTTCTGAGCGCAATAACTCTGTCACGTTTGAATCTTTCCGGCTGCGACCTGTGGATTTTGTAAGCAGTAAAAAGTTCATGAAGCGCGCTGAAACATAGCAATTTAGCCTATGAATCGACAAAGTTACAGCGGTGCGAAAATGTAGGTAAACCTTGTGTGGTACGACTTTTCCCATTTCAGTCGACCACTGTGGAGACGCGCGATCAGCTATTGGCCTACGAATGCGTAGGCTGTCAAAGCACTTAAGCT